>CAEGAD010089901.1:0-18376 GCA_903067055.1 Poeciliopsis paucimaculata
CGTTAGCATACCGTACAATTATTCAGCCTGTTGTTGCCTCTATTCTATTTTTATTGCCTTTCAAGATGACATGTCTGTTCTTGCTGTTGGATTCTATCAAATAAATTTCCCCCAAAAATGCGACTTATACTCCTGTGCGACTTATAGTCCGGAAAATACGGTATTTTGTAAAAACTCTGCTATGTGATTTAGTTATAATCTCATTATTATGTTATTCCTGCTATTAACGTCCCTATAAAGAGAGCAGTTGCTGCATTGACTCTGAATTTAAGATCTTTAGATTGAATTTTGGCCAGAAAGACTTTCCATTGTAGCTTCATGAACTAAATCTGCTTCACAGAAACATCTGGTTTCAGCAGCTGCTCTGCTTGTCGAGGCAACATTGATCTTCATAATGTCTGCTGGCAAAGTACTGATGCATTGTAATCCTGAAGCATTTGACTAAAAAATGAGGTGTATATTAGACCTAAATCTATTTATAGAATGTTTTCAAAGAATGGGAACGATGCGCACAAATAAATAAATCCTTTTTGGCATCAGTGGCCTCTTAGTTTTTATATTTAATTCAAAAATGCCATCTTATGAAAATAAACCAGTTTGTGTTTGAAGAAACAAGTCAACACCATTTACAAGTTAATATTTCTTCTTTTAGTTTCTTCCTATCAGCTGTAAATGAAGTTACTAAATGAATTTCACACAAGAACAAACCGCAGGTCTGCCACACATTAACTGGGTTTAATACCTGACATAATTAGCCATAAAGTTAAAGTGTGTCCCAATTAGCTGAGGGCTGGAGTGAAACTTGGTGGTAGACAGCAGAGACTCCCCCCTCATTAACCTTTAGAAAATGACCCGACATGCGCATGCACCGATTTGGACATGGAGGGAAAAGGTGCATGCGGCGACGCATCAACGCATCGTCTGACTCACAAAGGGGTTTGGCCTCATTACTGCAAACCATCAGAATATAATGATGATCTTAACGGCGCCACTGTTTGGGCTTAATGTCACACAGAACAGAAACAGGGGTGTAAATTTTTCCTAGCATGTTTTTTTTGTCTCAAATTAAAAGCATTACATAAAAAAAAAAAATTAGCATATATTGAGACAGAGGTTGATTTTACAGTAAATGAAATTGGAGGGTAAATTAAAGAGGTCAGGTGTAGATGAAAAAAAGTATAATGAAGGGGATTAGGACCACTGAAAAACATTCTGACACTAATCTCAGAATTTCGATTTTAATCTCTGGATTCTGATTTTAATCTCTGAATTCTGATTTTAATCTTGAAATTCTAACTTTTTAAAATCAAAATGTCTTTAATCTCAGAATTCTGACTTTTAGCTCAAAATTCTGATTTTAATGTCAGAATTCTGATTTCAATCTAAGAATTTTGACTAACATCAGAATTGTGATTTTTTTTAAAATCACAATTCTGATTTTTATTTCAGAATTATGATTTTAATCTAAGAATTCTGACTTTTAGCTCAAAATTCTAATTTTAATCTTAAAATGTTGTCTTTCATCTCAAAATTCTGACTTATATCAGAATTCTGACTTTTTAAAATAAAAATTCTGACTTTAATCTCATAATTTTGATTTCAATCTCAGAATCCTGACTTTTATACTCGGATTTCCGACCTTAAACTTCTGAGATCAGAAGTCAGGATTTTTTTTTTTTTTCAGTGTCCCCGGTAATATTCTGTAGAAATATCCGCTATGGGAAACCTTAGAAGATTTAACAGTGATGTTGTCAGACTTGCTGCTTTAGGGATCTGGGCTACTGCTTTGGTCTTCACAGCATTTTATGTCTTATTGAAAACCTAAACAAGCTTCCCACGTAATTAAAGTTAAAGATGTAAAGCTTTACACAGGTTGAGGAAAGAGTCCATGAACACGAAGAGGAGAAATAAATCCAAACCAAACAGAGAGCCATTAATATGTATGAAGTCAGTTCTCTCTGTACTGCAGATTATCATCCTGCTTCTGTAGGGAGTGTGACAAGAACGGCAAACGCATCAAGCTAGTTTGATTTTCACATCGACGCAGATCTTTATCAGTGGAACTTGGAACGGCTATAAATAGTCTCAGTGGGAGAAAATGCAACCCTACATTATTTTGAAAAACTTCTGGCATCTTGTCTGATCTTTTAGGAGTTTTTACACTGCAGATATTTTCTACTAGAAATCCTTGCCAATTTCTCTGTGAGGCCATTCAACTCCTGAATATTTTAAAGTTGACCTACTATGCTTCCTTGAACAGGTTTGGATACGTCTGAGGCAAGAAAACCTGCTAAGCCTGGTGGTTTGGTGCTAGTTCAGTCACTCATCCAGCAGTCCGTCGTGTTTTTGAGTTAAAAAATGTTTATAGTTGACAGGAAATTTGAAAATATCACTTGATAATGATGTGTTATTGAAAGATAAACACCTGAAGACCAACTTCAGGTGTTTACAGTAAACACAGTAAGTAAAATGCAAATGTTTGCATTTTTAAATTGCAAACATTTTAAAAAGACTTACTGACAAGTAAGCAGTGCTTAGCCTGGTGGGGGCACAGGTAAAGCCTGGTGGCCCGCCAGGCTTATTTTACACCTGCTGAGGACTACAAAAAACAGTTTTTGGATTTTGAAAACTGCATTTTGTGCCAGTAAGGCAAAATGCAGAGACTAAAACTGACTCCAGTTATTTACAGATTCATTCACCAGATTATAAAATTATTGTAAAAACCTGGCAGAACAATGACATAAAAAATAATCCTTAAACAATAACCATTTAGCATTTTTTGTAAAGTGACACTGAGGAATTTCTTGGCATGTTTTTATGATGGAAACAGCCTCTAAGATCAACTCAATCTGCAGTGAAATCTTCCCTCTTTTATTCCCTCAGCGCTCTACCAAAAATACTTTTGGGACAGAAGACGTAAAATCCTCCTTTTATCTTTCTTTCCGTCTTTTATTCCTGTAAAATGCCATTGTATTGAACACAATAAGATTCACTCGCCTTCCTTCTGTCTTTGTTACCCTCCTAATCACCATTGTACAGCAGACAATGCAGCAGCTGTCTCTGCTACACGCAGAAGGAGCGGCCGACTGTCAGCCCTTAAACCAACACACACCGCCTGACAATGACATTTCATTTAGGGACCGAGTGTGTTTGTTGATGGGCTGCTACCACTCCAACTCTTCCTAACTCTGTGAATGGAGCTCTTATGTTCTTTTTTATCATTATTTAGCTCTGTGCGCTGAAAGCGGGGACATGTATCTGTTGCCTCCTGCTGCTCACTCACAGAGAAGCGTGACACATTTTGCTCAGAGCTGCAGTGAGTCTTATCACACCAGGGGTTTTTTCTCCCTCCTCATAATGAAACCAGGTAAAGAGACTCTGCGTGCTATTTTGGTCAGAGCATAGTAACAAAATAAAACATGCATAAAGAACAACTACTTTGAAGAACTACTGAGGAAGGAAAAGTTTGGGAACGGTTTTGCTCTTGCACACCGCTCTAAAATAATTTAATAAATCTGGAAAAAAGCAAGGCGGCAGCGTACAATTAATCCTGACATTTAAAGCATGCAACCAAAACTGCTTGATGCAGGGAGGTTTTGCTTTTTAATGACATTAGAGGGGGGTGGCGAGTTGATGGAATGGCATTGATTAACTCATTCATACCTGATGCAACATGAATGGATTCATATTTCAGGCCTGGAGCTAAAATTTGTGCTTTGACCTTGGTAACCAGAGGCTTTTATATGCTGGTAAAAAAAATGGTTTAAACTTCACGTTGCAATTCAGAAAGTTGTTCCAACAGTAAATGATGCAGTTCTGGACATATTAAAGTCACCAGGAAACCTTGTAGAAACTCATTGTGTGATTTATGTCACGTTCACACCAAACGCGTTACAACGCCAAATAGTTTGACGCACATGGAAGCGTCAAAATCGCTCTAGACGGGCGTTGCGAGGCGTGCGTGTCCTTTAAACTCTTCCACCGTCTCCTGCATTTCCACTAAATAAAAACGTTTGTTTAACGTTTATTAATGTGACTCAACGTTTTTGCTGGACGGATTTGGATAGCTCAAAGTGTTTTCACACCTGATAGTCCGGCAAACTGTAATTGAATTGAAACACCTGCTGTATTTTCAGTTGGTGCCTTTCTCTTTCACACTGCATTGAGTCAAACCAAACAAATTTGTATTGACCTTCTCTCAAATGGCTCAGAGAGTAAATATAACGTAAAATAAATAATAAAGCACAAAGTATAGAATTAGACTGAATTGATCTGGGCACCGATACTTGATTTTTATCAATATTGGGACCAATACAGATATTAATATCGGCTGGGTGCATTACTAGTAGTTTATAGTTTTGTATTATAAAAGAAAAACCTTTTTTCTGGGTTCTAAGTTATTATTTTTGCCAGGAAGGTGTTCAGAGAGGTTGCCCAAAGATTTAAGTTCACTCTTCCTGGAGTTTTTGTATTTTTCTGATGTCTGATCTCTGCATGGCCTGAGAGGAGTTATAAAGTAAAGCCCTGAATAAAGAAAATGTTAGAGCTGGTCCTCTTCTGCACACAGATGAACGGATTAAATCTTAGTGCAGTGTGCAAACAATTGTTCCACACAATGTGCATTTAACAGTCGCATTTGGCCTTCCACTCAGCTGTTCAGACTGCTGCGCCTGTGTTGCAGGGATTTGTTTTATATCAACACAAACAGAGAAAAATTCATTTCTGTAGATAAACATTCATTTTAAACTGCGCTTTAACTTTGAAAAGGTGCTTAAAGATCTTAAATGTGATTTTTATTTTACTTTTTTTTAAAGTTTGTCATGTAGGTTGCTCAATTTGTAGGAAATAAATAAAATTGAAAAAAATCCTCATAGTTGTGACGCTATGCTAAATGATGCTTTTGCTAATCTGTATCTCACGTTACGTTACCTACACAATATCTCCACATTTATTGTCTGAATTGTTTTACACTGGAAGTGATAGCCTACATTGTGAAGCTGCATTGTTTGTGGAAACGTCTAACATTAACGACATTCGCAGATTGTTTTTTTTTTTGTGTTGAGAGAAGTGGTTCTCATCTAACCTCAAATATAAATAAAAAAGGTTGCATTTGTGGCTTTTGTGCTTAATTATTGTGCTTTTGTGTCGGCTTTGGGGTCAAAGATGTAAGGTTTTGTCACTGTGCGTCTCTTTGTCGCCGTTTTTATGTGCGGAGGTTAGCGGCAGCTCATTTGCATAATTGTGACATTTCATAATTAGCTCAAAACAGGCAGAACAGTTTTTTTTATTTAGATCGGCTGAAATCTCAATATCTGGGAATGAATTTACTATTAAATGTAATGAGCATGTTTTGTATAGCCCGCTTGTTAAAGTACATACAATATTGGACCTTTAAGGGCAACAACAAGCATTTTTGTTTTCATAACCAGGCTTTTATAATGATAATTATTTCTGAAAAGCCAACTTTGATGCATCTAATTAAGATATTTTTTACCTTAATAATAAATTATAAATAAATGAGTTTAATTAAATCCAAAAGAATTTGAAAAGCATATATGTCTTTGTTAAAACAGTAAATGTGCAAAAGCTTTTAAAGTTTTTTGATCTACACTGAACAATATTGACACATTTACTTGCCCAATTTTATTTTATTTTTTACATTTTTTAAATTAAATTTTTTTGATAACTTTTGACTCCACAGACCTTTGCCCATGTGACAAAAAAATTTGGACACCCACGTCTTTAGATCAACAAAATGATCCTATAATGTGTAAAAGTCCATTGATTCTTAATTGCACTGAGATTCAAATTGCATGAATCTAAAGCATCAATAATTGCTTTTTCTACGATTAATTTTCATAATGGACGAAACACTTGTTTCCATGTTTAAATCTCTATAAAGTGTTTAATTCAGCATTACATGCGATTCACTCAGATCGCCCAACGCACCCGCTGTGACTCGTGTCACGAATCAGATGTTTCAAAGCCTCTCTCTGCCTCCCAAGTGCCTGGAACTGACAGGCTGCATGTGAAGCTAATGGTAGCGACTTGGCCGTGAGATTTTTACTTGGGATGACTGCTGGCGTCACAGGACTCCAGTACACAGCAGTTTTCACTGCTTATTAGTGTCAAAGAAGAAGAGATGAGAGGAGCAAAGAGGAGTGAGTTTAGACAGACAGGTGAGAAGGAGAGGGTGCAAAACAAAGTGGAGAGTTGAGTCGCTCTAACATAGTAAAGCGAGTAGTTTTCATTTTGCTTGCTCTCTGTGATTTCTCTGTTTGGTGTTGATATTGCCAGCATCTTTAGCAGATACTATTTTTATCCATTTTCTGTGAGGTTGGGAGGTGCTGGTGCCGATCTCCAGCTAACGTTCGGGGCGAGAGGCGGGGTCGCCGTGGACAGGTCGCCAGCCTGTCACAGGGCAACAGAGAGACAGACAGGACACACTCACACTCACTCACACCTCGAGACCAATTAACCTGACAGTGGGAGGAAGCCGGAGTACCCGAAGAGAACCCACTATGTTATGCACAACATGCAAACTCTATGCAGAAAGACCCCGGGCCGGGAATCGAACCCAGGACCTTCTTGCTGCAAGGCAACAGGGGGCTACCAACTGCGCCACTGTGCAGCCCGCGTGCACTGTGCAGTGCTATTTTTATATAGTCTACAAACGGAGGAGAGAATAAAAATTGTCAAAATGTGAAAGATAGCAAAATTTAAAGTAGGGATGGGACTTTAACGCAATAATTTTAATTGATTAAATAGATTTTAAGAAATTTTAATTGTATTTTTTTTTTTCTTACATTCAAACATTCCAGGTGGAACCTTTGTGTTCGCACGTTTCTGTTACTCGCATAAATCTGACGCACAATTGACATCTACAAACATTGATAAACGACACTGCCGCTTCTCTGGACCCCCAGGGGTTAATTTTTGCTTCCAAAAATGATTTTAGGTGTCGCCGGAAAAGATTATTGTCGTGTTCAGTTTGTGCTAAAGGAGGTAGCCTTTCAACGAAGCCTAAAATAGCATCTCAATGCTAAACATGTAGCAGCAGCACAGACGTCCCCAATGCTAACATTAGCGTCCACAGTCCACGTTTCTAAAAATGCTGCTTCACTCTTTCTAGATTTCTACTGCTTGGTCATAATTGCTACAGGTAATTGATGACGGACTAAAGTTTATTAGCCATGTTAGCTGATATTTAGGACGTGAGATGAGGCCTACGAGCTGAGAAATTCACTTAATTTCATAGCTCATTAACCTAATGCTGGCTGTGTTCTCCTCCGTGTTTGTAGCCTCTGCCTCAGAAAATGATTTAATTTGTGCCCTTTGTAAAGATAGAAAGATCCACATTGTGAGATATCACATCCAGAGTAAAGGAAACAGAAGAAACGATGGCTTTTTAATCAACTTTTTATTGTAACATAGCAGTGGAAGTTTTACACTGTCCACATTTTTAGGTTCGTCCCGGAATTAACCTCTCAATTTCTGGCCTACTTTCAGTTTTAACATACCTAACTAGAAGTTTAAACATGATCCATAGATGTGACAGTAAAATAAAATAAAATAAAGTTTTTAAGTTCTAAATGAAACCTTTTGGAACTTGATCTAAGTATTAGTTTGGTACACACAACGTTCAGAAAATGTATATTTATATTGACACATAATTATCCAGCATTCAGCAATTTCGCCTGTTGCACTCATTCCTTAGGCTTTCACACGCAGCAGTTACCTAAAGTGCAAGGCTGAAGCCAGCATGTTTTGTCTCTGTTTATAACATTTTTCATTTATTTCTGGTTAGTTGTGTGTGGACAAATTTTTAAAAAGTGTTGTTCAGTTTCTGCACAGCTTCCACTCATGGAAAGAAATTTATTATGTAAAATTCACATTTTGCACATCTTATTCTTAAATTTGGGTTTCAGCTGCTTCTAGAAACAGGCAAAATGTTTAAAAAACACTCATGTTATTTGGTGTGTGGAAAACGAGCCTTTTCAAAAACAGTCTGAATGTATCGTCACAAATCAGTGAAGTCCAGCTCGTTACCTAGCAAATGTAGAGCAGCTGCTTCAAAAGACAGAAGTTTTGTTGTTTACTTTTCCATCTAGAAAGTAAATACATCTGCTATATAATTCTTGGTTGTGCAGGAGCCTCCACGTCTGCTTTTCAAAGATGCACAATCTGTTTTCAGGGATTTTCTTGTGCAAGTGTACAGTTGGAGGCGGGAGCAGCAGCAGCAGCTTAAAGTGACAGACGCCCGAAAACAGCTCATTCTGAAAAAATGATTTTGTGCATCTTTTGTATCATCTTAAACATATTCTAACCAGTTCACACCTTTAAGGTGTTCTCAACATTTTCTTTTGCCATTATAAAAAAAAAAAAAAGACTATGAAGTTCCTCATCACCTTCAGGATTGCAGCAATTATAGGTATTTGGCAAACATTAGCAACTTTCCAGCATCAGGTGTGTGAGAAACGCTGACTGCAAGTCTGGGGGAGGCAAGCTCCCTCGATCACATTTAAATGTTAAGCGATGCATTCGCACATGCGCGCACACACGCCTACACACACACACACACACACGCACCCGCACACAGGTGAGGTCCCAAATGTTGCTAATAAGCAGCACTGCTGGGGAAGATCCTATTTGTCAAACCCCGGGGCGCCCGCCGCCAGACAGCTAGTAACCTGCTGAGCTCACACTCCTGAAGCAGAGAGACACACAAACACATCCCGACCATCTGTTTGTCTGTGGAATGTCACACAGGTGAAGACAGACCTGAGGTTTACAGAAACACGTCGTTATTTACCTGGACTCAACTGGGCTGCTTCTGAGAAACAGGTTTCCATCACATGAAACTACATATGCTTTTTAAGGTAGCTGCAGTTTAGAGCTGATGGCGAACATTGAAAACGAGTTTGGATAGAAACAAGTGGCAGGGCAATGTTTGTACAACCTGAGTTACCGTGACACCTCATTAGTGGCTGATTGCCTCCATGCCACGCTGCATTGATGCAGCACTGCAAAAAAAACCCTAAACAAGTATTTAAAGGGGGCATTTTATGCTTTCTTAATTATATTTTTTACTCAAAATCATTTTAAGACGATATTAGTCTGGTCAGTTCTGCCTATTTTGAGCTGGTTTAGGGCGTCTTATCACTTTACATCCGAATAAATGCTGCTGGCCAAGCCTCAACATATATGCTTGCATCAAATGGCTGCAAATCCATGCACATTTGCACAAGTGACATCTTTGAAAAGCAAGAGTAGAGCCTCCTGCGCAACCAGTAAGAATGCACCAAGTGGTTTCTGGATGGTGAGTCAACAACTAAACACTTGTCTTTTCCAGCAGCCATTGTACAGCGCATGCAGCTTTAAAACCAGCTGACCAAATGTCGCGGAGATCTGCTAGGGTTGCTTGGAAACGCTGGGGTTGCTAGGTAACGGGCAGTGCCTGCTGATTTGTGACGTTACATTCCGGAGGATTTTGAAACGACTAATTTTCCAGACATCAAAATACATTAACTTATTGGCTTGTTTTTTTTTTGTTTTTTTTTAGTGCTTGGGCTTTTCTTAGAATCAGTTGAGAACCAAACTGAAGCACAAAAATGTGTAAAATATGAATTAGATTTAGATTATATAACGTATAGAACGTGAAGTTTTTAGGAAGCCCACATTTGTGCCTAAAAACTATTTTGCGGTTGGTTTTATTTAATATTTAAATGGCTATGAATATGAGTGGAAATAAAGAGGAAACATTAACTATAGTGAGGTCTATTTGATCAACTTTTCAATCTTCTGATTTGTCTGCATTTTTTGCAGGAAAGAAAAAATAAAAACTGGGAAAATATTTATGACTTTCACCGGTGTGGAATAAAACTTGATGTCTGTTTCTATTACTTTCCTGAATGAAGGATTTAACACAATGGAACACGCTAAAATTACCGTTTTAAAAAGCAGAAAGTGTTGAAGAAGGAGAAATCTTTTTCTCAGAATCCCTCGAGGAATCAGAGTGAATTTAGCACAAGTCGTGTTTTCCACTTGCACTTACATCCCCCCATGTTTACCTGCAAACAAAAGTTGAACAGCAATCACATCAGCATCCATTTTTCTCTTTAATTGTTTCTCCTTTTACATACTTACGCAGCGGGTTTTTATGGCAGGTAGAAACATTGTGCTCACCTGTGCAAAACGCATAGGCTGAATAACAGAGCAGGCCGGGCCTGTGCGCTCCTGCTGCTGTTTGGTAATTGGTCCTAATTGATGAAAACACTGGCATCAGCAATCAGTCATCTCTGACTGCATAATCTGATATAATATGCTGCAGGAAAGGGTAAGCCTCTATTGAATTACATTGTCTATACCCTCATCGAACGCACGCACGCACACGCTGTCCTGACATTTAAATATCAGTCTAAGGTTAATGCGTCCCCTGCCAGATGGATAAAATGGCTTTTAACATCATCCTGGTTGGCACACCAAGCTTTTACCACATTTGCTATAATTGCTATTTAATAAACTAAGTGCTGTTGGAAACTCTGTCATAGAATAACAAAAAAATGACTTTTTTTGTTTTTACTGGTTTAGATGCCTTTACTCAAATTCATGGCTTTGTTATTTGTAAAGATTTGTTTTGGTGTCTTGTAAAACACTGACCTGCAGCAGAACAAAAGTCAATAACCTTCCATAGTGGTGGAAACCCAGTTGATAGATGAGTTTTCATGAGCAACACTTGACCTCTTTCCTAAGAGGAAACATGGAAACTCTTAGTGACACCAGCTGGTTTTGAAAAACATTCACGTTTTCTGATGAAAAATGTTTGCTCTAGATTTGGGATCGAAGTTAGCTTATTTCGCAAAACTGCATTGTAAAGACTTGTTTTGCATCACACGAGTCATATGACCAACAACAAGATGTTACTACTCACAAAAATGCCAAAGACGACGACAGGAAGTGGTGGTTTGACGATGACGCACCATGATTCGAACAAACTTATTCACATTTTTTACTTGATGGATGGACAATTGCAAAATTGTGTTTTTGTTTTTTTAGACATTAGCGGAGTTTTGCACACATTTGTAATGAAAACTCGTATATTATCGTTGATATTTTTGTATATTGGCCACGAGTTTCAAAATAATAATTTGACTTTTTCCCATTATGTCACTCCTAATGATGACTGATACCAACTGATCCACAAGTACACGCACAAATATACTAAAATATCATTAATTAAAGAAAAATAGAGGGCTTGATTTGGTGACATATGGAGCCGACGCTTAGCAGAGATTTAAAATATGGATGTCGGCTGCTTTTTAAAGAGGTTTGGCTTTTAGTGGGATTTTAATGTGGCATCACTTCCTCCTCCTATTTGAACGAAAAGCTCAGGGTAACTTCACATTACATAAATCCAAATATTAATTTCAACATGCTTGTAAATTTACAAATTAAGCTTAAAAAGAGATTATTGTTGGAATTGCATGGATTTATGAGAGTGTAGTTCATCATGGGTCTTCAAAAAATGAATGAAAGAAAAGATTTAATGGTTACCAGGGTTAACAACGTCAATGTTGTATCTGTTTTGTTTTTGGATTGTTTAGTTTCCGTTTTTTAATCAGTTTGGACAAACTAACAATTTCACACAAAAAAAACTAAAACAGCTGTTTAAAGTAATGGACTTCCTCTGTCATTAAATTGCGTTTTTTTTGTTAAATAAGACCAAGTTGTTTGTGTTTTTTGGCCATATTTATGTTTATAAATACAGCTTCCCATGTCTCGTGTGGATAAATGATTCCCTTTTTAAGGTTTGCGACCTGAAAGACTTTCCACAGCGGGATCGTGTTCAGAGTCACAATCCTCTGCTTGCAAGTATGAGATAAGATTCCCTGCCAGGGAGATTTCTCATTCAATTTTCACAGGCTCAAATCATTAGTGTGCTCTGAGGAGGATTTTCTTCTGTAAAGGTATGTGATTATTGTTTTATGATAAAGTCAGCCTTGGTTAGCTTCCTGCTCTCTCTGCTGTTTGGATAAAGTGATTTAAGGAGGTTATTTAGGTACAGCGAAGACGAACTGCACTTATTTAAAACTCCAATGTAAGTTTTTGTGGAGGAGTTTGATTCGAGTCTGCTGCAATGCTACTTTCCCTGCAAAAAAAAAAACAATCTTACCAAGTATTTTTGGTCTAGTTTTTAGTGCAAATATCTTTAAAAACTTGAAATAAGACAAAAATTAACTGACAAGTAGCTTTTCAGCAAGAGATAGGAGTTTGTTTCATGTCAATAATTCCTTAATGTTGATGGAAAAGTACTAGTTATAAGTTAAATAATTGTTTTTTGTTAGTTTTCTTATTTTAAATGTACTAAAACCACTTAATTAGATCAAAAATACTTGGTAAGATTTAGTTTTTTTGCAGGGTGTAACCAAAGCATTTGAAATGTTTCAGTAAATTTTACAATTAGATGTTAAAGAAAACTAAAGGTCTGTCAAAATAAGATTGGAGTAAACCTGAATGATCACAAACTTGTGAAAATCTGCGACCTGAAGTTTAGACAGATAATAATAGAACAAGAAAGTCAAAGTCTGTTCAACTGGGAAGAGCTGAACAGGGAAATTGGTCACTTCCTGCTTGTGTTTTTTCCTGGTAATATCTGTATGCGTTCATGCAGGACATTTAATTCCCAACCCCAGAGCTGCTCAGTGTCCCACAGTTTAAAGATGGCCGCCGTGGACCGTCTGTGTATTAATCTCACCATCCCTCGTTGCTCTAAATATTGAGATAAGACCAAAGCACTGAGGTAATTTATATTAAATCATCCCAGTTCGATTGGCTCACACTTTCATAGAGGCTCAGACAGCGATCAGTGGAAGTGATTCGTAACCTGTAAGAGAGAGGAAACTCTATAAAAGTAAACGCTCGAGAAAAGTTTTGTTAATTGGGATGGTTTTCAGAAGAAAAGTTACAAAAACAGGACAAATTGCTTGGATTTGCAATGTTGCATGCAGGATTCTGCAAAAACATAAACATAAATCTGCTAGAAAAATTGTAATTTTTAGATATCAAAAATATTCCACAAAAAAAGTGAACATTTCTGGATTTCAAATGTCAAACATTTTCTTTAAAAATTTTTTTTTTTTTTGTAGAAATTTCGACACTATATCCAAAAGATTTCTCCTTTTATTCCATCTAGAAAGGCCCTGATACAGAAGTGTAAAAATCCATTTATATCTACAACAAAAATGAGATTGCTTTATTTTCTTTGGTGTTTTTTAAGCATTACCGTCAGTTTTAATTTGAATATTTTAGATAAAATTTATGAGTAAAAATATGAGAGCAGGTGAATGTATGAATAGGCGAAAGTCCAATTCGGTATTGTCGTTAAATCTGTAAAAATACGTCACTGTATCTGCAGGAATTGAGCGTTTTTAGACTTTCTATTAATAACCTCCACACTGAGGCTTTCTATAATGCTGCAGCTTGGCTTAAATGAAGTCATTGTGATCCCAGGCACAAATCTACACCAGAATGACTGAAAACGAGGGGAGTGAAGGCGCAGCGTTTGTCCTGTCAAAGTTCACGCCTCCGACTGACTGGATGTTGGGACCTTTCAGATTGATGTCCATAAACGCGCGCCTGCAAACCTCAACGAACCGGAGAGACATTTCACACCCAAAATTTCTCTGCGGTGATTTGAGGTCACACAGAGAAGCACTGCTGACGGTTTCTGGTTTAAGGAATACTTTCTTTGCATTTTGGTCGAGAGGAGTAGCTGTAGAAGGTCACGTTGTTCATTTACAAACCTGAACAGGACTTTTTAGGGACATTTTGATTAAACCTTAAAACAGGAGGCGTTGTCGTGTCATTTTGTAAGCAGTGCATTCAGAGGCTCCAGTGGAAGGTGGGTTTATTAGTGAACTGCAGCAGCTGCTGTCTCTTTTTAAATAGAATCAATGAAGGTTGCGCGTCCCCTCCGGTTACTTTAACTCATCTCTCCATTTCCGTCTCTCCAGGTCCGTATTTCTGTCACTCTCTTGTCTTTTGGGTCACAATTACTTAATCACACCCGCTATAGTTGATTTGTAGTGTAGCTGAGAGGAAATCAGCTGCACAGATTCCTAGCGCTGCTCCATGTTTGTTGAAGTGTATTTGCTCTTCTGTCCTGTTTATTTCTGTTTTGTCACTGAGTCGTCTCAGATTATGATTGATGGACCCGTCCCTTCCAGCACGTCCAGCCCGGGCTGGGGACACTCATGTCTCTGCATGTCAAAGTCCAGGAAAAGCAAACAGGAAGTTCCATATTATTAGTTTATATGGGGTGTCCAAAGTGTCAAAAATAATATAAATTTAGCCCGTAGATGAAGGATGCTGTCAATCCGTAATCAGGGTAAAAATGATTACAAACATAATTTTCATACACAAGAAAATGTGAAGTACAACACAGTGTTCGTCTTTTTATAATCAAGTTTTAACAAAAAGTAAAACAAAGTTTCTCCAAAGACTTTTGCTCAAAACCTGAATCCAAATCAGCTGTTCTCTCTTAAACTTGGTTAAATATAGGAAGTGACACGAATCCTGTTGTTATTTCTGGAAAAATATTCATATAATCAAACCAAAATGAAACTGAAAACGAGACGCCTTTCTTTTAATGCAGCAGACATGAAGTATCTTCTACGGAGTATTATGGCCAAAAAAGTAGAAAATATCTGCCAAAAATTTCAGTTATTGCTGAAATTTCTAGAAAAAAAAGTTTTTTAGAAAAATATCAAATTTTTAGATGGCAAAACCTTTCTACAAAAAACTGAAAATTTCTGAATTTCAAATGTCGAAAATTTACTTTTGAAAAATTTTCTGAGATTCACCACAATATTTCTGAAATTTTGGTGGAAATTTACTCTTTTTTTTTTTTTTTTTCCCCCATCTTCAAAGACCACAAAACACAGTTGGAAAAATCCTGCAAAGTTTTGGATCTACAGGAAAATGTATTTATTTGCTTGATTTTATGTTGGGGGGGTTTTTGGCCTGTGACAATAAGTTTGGACACCCCTACCATAAGGACATTTCTAACTTGATTTCCTGAAACTTGAATGATTGTCCATGTTGCTTTACTTAAAAAAAAATTGTAGCATCAGAAATTTCAAAGGCAATAGCTGAATGTGATCTCTACAATTCTTTACAATATTTCTCTGCTTTGGACAGGCTGCGAACAAAGAGCCTGGATGTTTAGTCGATTATCCAACTACCATCTTTCCCAATGGTTTCCTCAAGACAACCAGTTCATTTTCCCTTTGGGTTCCAGGCTTCATTGAACAGGTTTAACATTCTCACACAAGCCAGTCAGTTCATGATCTCAGTTTTATCAAACCATTCACTTATTTCAGTATTTATTTCTAATTTTGGCAGAATCCGTCCTCCATTCTGCATCATGAGATAAAACAGAGCTGCTTCCTTCATGCTGCCCTGCTTTCCATGTTTCTTTAAAGGCTTATTCACAAAATCAAGTTTGTTTCAAGTTCTAAAATAATTGATATTTAATTTTTTAAAACCCAGGTGTGAAACTTTAGGGTCTGAGAAGGAACTAATTTCATTTTGTTTTAGCGTTACAGTTTGATTAAGTTTTCCATTCAGCCATTTCCATCATAAACATGAATTCATCTGAATACCTAAATGTTGATGAATCTGCATATTTTCTGTTTTTAAGCACTGTAAAACATTCCCTTACTCATGTAAGTCAGCAAATCATTCAATCTGCTCTCAACAAGATTAGTAAAGTCTTCATAAAAATCTTTATCTTGTGTCTAAAATCTGAGCTTTCAGCTGTTATGGGACGTTTTACACAATGAAGCACAACTTGTTGACTTAATTTAATCATAAGACCATCTGTTCCATTTTGTGTAGAGCTGTGAAAAAATTACTGTGGGTTTTAATGTGTCAGTAAACCATCAGATGTTTTTGTCGTTAGCCTGAAGTTCGCTTTGACTTCAGGCAAAAATGACCGTTTATGTCCACTCTCATCTTTCTACTGAAGATCATGGCACCTTTAGTCTTCCATACACCCATTCACTGCGCAGGCCACCTTTAGTAATTATTTAGCAATTCTTTGTTTTGTTTCTCACAGTTCCAGCTGTTTTAAGGTTTTAGTGCTCCAAATGTAGATATCAGAATGTTTAGGGGATTTATTTTCTTAAACTTATAGTAAATCAACAGTTCTGTTTTACTTGAATGCAATGCTCTCTTGTTTTTCTCATTTTGAAGAGTGACTAAAAGGACTGTGCAGCTGCATTTCCATTGACCGTTTAATTCTGCAAAGTGGAACTACAAAAAAAGGTGCTTTTATTAAAAGTCGGCAATTTTGAAAACAATTGAGGTGGTTAGTTTTGCAAAATTATTGCAATAAAACAGTTTTTTTGCTTAACACGAGTCATGTGATCAACAACCCGATGTTACTACTGGCGGAAACGCCAAAGAAGACAACAGGAAGTGGCAGGAGGATGATATCACAGCATGTTTTTAATGGCTTATTGCGTTAAACTTATTCACATGTCATTACAATTACATTTCTTATTTAATGGAAACACCACATTTATAAAATTGTAATTTTTTTTTTAATATTAGCAGAATATCAACTAAATGTTGCGCACTTTTGTAATAGAAACGCAGTTTGTGTCGTCTCATATTTATACCTCCAAGATATAATAAGGTTACTTTCAAAGAGTTTGGTAATTTCATTAAAATAATAAAATATGAAAGAAAAAAATCTTACATTTAGACTTATTTTATAATCTTTTAATCATATTTATTTTATAAGAATTGTTAAAGTTGTCTAAAAGTGTTGCACAGCTTATAGATAATTATTTTTAAAACTTTATTTTTCTCTATGGAGATTTTCCACATTTTAAGTATTTTATCTAAATTCAAAAATATATTTTGTAAACAGTACACTGTTCAATAAGTGCAGAAATGTGTTTGTCTTTTAAACTGAAATACTTTTAACTGATGCATGAAGAGGAAACTGGTCAGTTTGACCATTTAAAAAACCACAAAATGCACAACTGATGTCTAAAAATAGAGTAATTTAGATTTTAAAAAGGAAAAGTAAAAGAATTAATGTAAAAGTCAGATGTTTTCTTTCTGGTGACGGATTCAGAGTATAAAGACCTGCTGGTATCCGGCTGTTGAGCTCATGTAGGATCTCGTTCCCACTGCTTTTCTCTCCTCTCTCCTTTTGTTCTTGCTGTGAAAACTGTCTGTTTGATGGATTATCTCCATCTTCTTTAGTTCCTCTGTCTTCCCCAGTCTGCATCTTTCTGAATCTAATTGAAAAAGCCCATTTCACCTCATGCACACATGCTGCTTTTCAACTTTCTCCAGGTACTTCCCTCTCTCTCCAAGCCACATCTTCTTATCACGCCGCATGTTTTCAGAAATCAAACTTCACTCCAAGCTCAGTGAGATAAAACATTTCTACAAAAAGTTTTTCACAGACAGGCAGTGAAGGTTTTCCTTTGTAGGATTTACCTCGATGTATTTTGATGTTTTTATTTCGTTATGAAATGAAAACTATTTGTTTGCGTCAAGCTTTGCCATAAATTTCATACGCTTTGATAGGTGAGCTTAAATTATATAAATTTAAGCTCACCTTAAATTAAACCAGCTTCTGAAGGCAGCTGGTTTAATCCAATTCTATTATGCAAAAATGGTAAAGTGAATTTGCAAAACACACCTCCATTATTTTTATTTATTTACTTTTAAAAAAAATAAAAAACAATAGGGCATCTTTTCCATCCAATTTATAAAACTCTGCCACTTTATCCTGGTATGTCAAACAAAATCTGCCAAACTGTAAAACCAGTTCACAGCAAATGTCAACTGGAGGCAGTTGTTAAATAGCAAACCAATGCGATTTACATATATTTATTGATATTACAGATTCAGCAATTGATTAGTAAAAAGTTTATATAAAGAAACCTGATTCTTTGCCATTGACGCCTGGAATAATTTAACCGTTTTTGGGCCAGGTTATTATTCACAAATGGAATATTGCAAAAATTACTTCAGAATGAAAAACTACCATATTTTCCGGACTATAAGTCGCAGTTTTTTCCATAGTGTGGCCGGGGGTGCGACTTATACTCCGGAGCGACTTATGTGTGAAATTATTAACACATTATTATATCACATCACATGTTATTTTCACACTAAACCACCAGAGGGCGCTCTAGGCCTGTGTTGATAACGTGTGCGGTAGAAGCTACCTCCGGAGTTAGCCGAGTTGTTTACAAGCGACACCGAAGATAAAGATTTAGTGATTTGGAGCGACACGGATGGTTTGGTAAACTTGTTAGCATGTTATTTATGCTATAGTTATCTGAATAAC
>CAEGAD010089909.1:0-122606 GCA_903067055.1 Poeciliopsis paucimaculata
ATCCATTTTATTTTTGTTTTTGGTTGTTTTGTTTATCAGTTCCAGTGTTAAGCGTTCTTTTGAAAATAAAGTGTATCCATCTTTGACATGCATTATTACATCATTTCCATTAAATCAGTGTAAAAAGGTCTTCAAACAATATTATCGTTTATCGCAAAAATTTTTGAGACAATTAATCGCTCAGCAAAATTTGGTATCGTGACAGACCTATGTGAAATATAATGTTTTCTGCTGTTATCAAATTTTTAGCACGTCATGGCAATCATGAGACTGTCACACAGCGACGGTCTTCAGTCAGAGGCTTTGTCAGACTCGTTGTAAGGCTGACTGCTACCACAGCATCACCTTCTATGAAATATAATAAAATAAAATAAATAAAATATTTTTGAATTGAATTGAGGTAACTGGCTTGACTTTGGCTTTATGTTAGCAAGCGATTGAGCAGGTATACCCGATAAAGTGGTTATAAAAATAGGGCTTTTCTCCATAAAGAAAATTGAAAATGAACAAAATTTCATCAGTCCGTCCCTTTAATTCAGTGCCTTTTTCGTATCTGACCGAGGTCGTTCCACATGATCTCAGGGCTGCTTAACGCCTCATATTATTTATACCAGTGCAATCCGTCATACGCTGCTACAGGTTCACTTGCCTACCGAAACACAACAAACAGGAAACAGGAAGCCACATCACAGCCAGCTTTAAGGTTTGGCAGAATGGAGAACTGCTTCAGAGAGAGCCAGCAGTGAAACTGGATTGTGTATGAAAGGAAACGATCTGTTTCAGTGCTGCAGGCCCCAGCAATGGTTTTTACCTCAGGTTGCCCTCATTCTGAGCTCCAGACATGCATGAAACCTGTCATGTGTCACACACACATACACCTCTGAAAAAAACCAAACAAAAACCAGAGCCCCATTCAAAACCTCACGGTTATTCCACCAATTATTGATGTCTGAACTCGTTGATATTGTTTCTAAATGAATATGAACTTGTTTTCTTCACGTTATTTGAGGTCTGAAAGCGCTGCGTCTTTTCGGTTACTTTGAGCGTTTCTCATTTTCTGCAAATAAATATGACATTTTTGCTTGGAGTTTCGGAGACATGCTGTCAGTAGTTCATAGAATAAAAGAACAACGTTCATTTCACTCAAACACATACCTGTAAAAAGTAAGATCAGAGAAATTAATCATTGTAAGAAGTCGCTTAATTTTTTCCAGAGCTGTGTGTGGCATACCTACTTACTCACTGTTTTGCTGATTATAATTTCTATTTTTTTCTCTCAGACTATCCAAATTTATAGCTTATGTTCTTTCACTTAGCTTTCTGGTCATATAATGTAATTCTTGTCTATGACATTGTTGTTTTTTTAATGTACTAGACTCAACCTGTCAGTACAGAAACCTAAAGCTTTTGCATCAAAGACATTAGTTTGATATCTGGACAGTGTCATTAAATTAAACTTAATGGAACAGAGTTGCGTTTCTTCTGGGTGGAAGTTGATTCATCCATTTGCGTTGGTATGTTTTATGACTTTGCTTTTACTTCTGAAGTAAAAGAAAAAGAGAGATATGTAATGAAAGAACCACGGTTAGCACACAGTTAATGTTTGCACACTGTCCGTGTGTAATAATAATAGGTGGTAAAGTGGCAAGCCTCATAAAGTTGTTGATCATTAACTATAGCCTTGATTAGCTACTTAATGACCCCGTTAATGGTCCTCGTTATCAGTCTAATTAAATAAGCTTGTTCACTTTTATTAATCTCAAATTCTTTACAATGGAAGTGTTACTGTGATTATAAAAACACATATTTTCATGTTATATGTACAGTATTTTAAACTGTGCAAGAATGAATAACATTAATAATCACACTGTGAAATTAATTAAAAAGGAATTGAGAATGAATGAGCTTCAGCTGGTTAAATATTTTTATTTGATCAAATTCTCTTTTTTTTCTTGTCTGAAAACTGAATCTAGCTGCATAATTAGTTGTTGTTTTTTTCTAAATTTCCAAAAGCGGCCTCATCAACAGCGTCATCGCCACTTTAAGGCTTGCAGACTGTTGCCCGAATCTACAGATTAAAGAACCCACCTATTTCATATAAATAACTATAATTTAAAAAAAACAAAACAACAATCCTGATGGTTGTTAAATAATGTGCTGGTAAAATTTAAAAAATGGATCAGACTTATTGAGTCGATCCAGTGCCGTTTTCTGGTTTCTTTTTTGTTGTTTTACTATGTTTGTGTTTCTTTTTTTTTTTCTTTTTACACTGCGGCTGTTTTTCTGAGACGTAGCTGTACATGAACTTTTGGACCGTTCCGGATTCGCTTAGAGAATTGGAGTTAAAATCTTTAGATGGTTCATTTGGGCCAGCAGTTACAACTTTGATATCTTGAAGTTCTTCTTGCACTTTTGGACTGTGAGAAAAAATGATATTCAATTTAATAGAGTACAAAAAAACCCAAAAAAAACACCACACTTTCCAGATGGTTATTTCAACGACAATGTTGAATAGTGTTGCCACCTTTTGTTTGACCAGGTTTAGTTGACCTTTGTGAGCTTTGCCAGCTGTATAACCAGCAGGAAGTTTAAACAGGAGGAAGTATGAGAGGCCAGTGCTGAAACACTGGTTGTGCTGATAACAGCGCTGTACATTTGAAAGCTGATAAAAGCATAACCTGGTATATTTCCTTTCTCCTTCATTCGTAGCTGCTTTGCGTTTCTCAGCTCTATTTCCTCAAACTAGATGACTCGTCTTATGCTGTTTTGTTTTGTGTGCTGTTAAGTTACTTCCTTTTTTCTTTTGTGCAGTTGTCTTTGCGTTCAAATATTTGTGTAAACAGGGAAGGAGGAACAAGTTAACCTTTGCTTTATGGCCCCCCAGTGGCAAAGACTGGCCATAGTCTTTTCCACATATCAGATAAATGAAGCTTTCCCCAATCACATCAGTGCAGCGGCAATTAAGATGTTCGCCTTACAAAAGTGAATCTGGATGGATGAGGCACCAGTTTCCACCGTTTCAAAGGGGAATTTTTTGAGTTTCATTCTTAATTTTGTTTTAAGAGGTTAGGACTGTTTGTATTGTTTAGGTCATTTTTTTGATCAGCTTGTGGTACCCGGCACAGAAATGTACAGTGTCCCCTTCTATCCCAGGGTTTCTGTAGATTTCACCGACTCAGATTTGACATTTTTAAGACCGTTATGAATAAAGTTCAAGCCGTTTTTTTCCCTCAGGAGACAACGTTGACATTTCTGGGGTCTTTTGTAGTATTTGTACTTCTCACACGGCACATGGCTCTCGACAGCGAGCTGTCCATAAATTTACACTAAAAAAGACCAGCTGAAGTATTAGCAGCTCATTACCGCTGGCCTTAACCCCTTGATTCAGGACGCAGCGAGTTTACCTGATGGAAAAAAACCAACATAGCCTAGGCAAAATTTAAATACTTGGCATTAGATGTTTTAAAGCCTTAATTTTAGATGCATAAATGTAAGACTTTTTTAATGATTTCATTTTTTGCTCTGAAGCTAAATTTACAAGCCGTAAGTTCACCTTTTATACTAATTAAAGGAGGTGAGTAGAGCAGCCAAAAGCTGCACTCAAGCAAGTGTAGTGCTACTTCAACTCAGCAAGAAAACTTCATGCAAAACAAAGAAAAAACATAGTTCAAATCATTTTAAAACCTATGGAACCAAAACGACGGTTGTTTTTCATTCAGTTCAGTCGTGTATCCAGAAATTTTACATGAGCTTAAATGCAACTTTCAAAGCTAATTTGGTTATTTGCAATTTCATGTAGATGTTACAAGGACCTTATTATTGATTCAATTAGCCTCAGATGGATGGATCTGTCTTATGATCAGCCCTGTGCTGCTGGGATGAGACGACAAAGCAACACATCTTATTAATGCTCATGTCTGCGCGTGAAGCAAAAAACAAGACGGCAGCTTTTAGAAGAAAACATCACACACACGAGCCAGAGTCAAATTTCACAATTTATTTTATTAAAAAAAAAAAAAAAAAAAAAAAAAGTCAAATAAATATTAGAAAATATGTTTACATTTGTTTTTTGCTTTGTTTTCTTTTTGGGGCGGGGGAATGTAAGATGCGATTAATAAAAACGTGCCCGATTGGTCGCTGGTTTGGTAGATGAATATGAAATATTTCACTAAGTCATAGCACCACTGTGAGGTCATTTTCATTTTGCAGCTCTGCTGACCTTGTAAGGTCAGTTCACAAAAGCAAAAGGAAAAGTTTAAATGAAAAGCAAAAACAGAATCGGGTATGGGTCAATCTGCAGAGGGCCACTGCTTTAGGTTTCATTTTTTTATATATAAATATATTAATTTACACATTATAAACTATAATGTATTTATCACAAACACAACTAAAGTAAGGTCTTACAAAAAGGCAGATCATTTTGAAATCTAAACCCAGGTCTGAAAAACTGAAAAGTACTTTAGCTGCACAGATGGAAAAGAAAATGATGTTTGTGCTTCAGTTATTAACCAAAGATATGCAAACTGTCTCAGTCACTCGACGTTTTAAAAAGGCATTCTAATTGGTTTACAATCTTCAGGAACAAGCAGGAGAGTGTCAGTATCGGTGCTTGTAGAGAGTCACGAGTTTGTGCGGACGGTTCGATGACATGACATCACAACTCTGAATTCACTACAGGTTCGCTTTGTGTTGCAGCATTGACGTTACAATTCTAATATTTCCTTAATTTTCGGACAAGCTGAGAACTTCTAATGGACGCCGGACCGCCCAGCTAGCGCACCAGGAGGAAGGTGAGTCCGGCGATGCCGACCCCGGCGACAGCAACCAGCGCCGTCTTCATGGAGGAGTCCTGACTTACTTCTCTGGCGTTGAGGGCATAGCTACAAAACCCTTCCTGAAAGAAGAAGAAAAAAAAAAAAAAAAAAGAAAGTATAAAATCTTCTGTTTACAAGCAAGAAAACATAATAAAAAAAGGCTCGAAAGCAACAGCAGCTGCTCAGTCCTGAACATTAAAAACAAACTGAACCCACATTGGGTTTCAAAACACACACGGCGTTAGTCACAGCGAGACTGAGGCAACACGTTTGTAGGCGATATGAATGCACCTGCTGTCACTTCCAGGTGTTTTTTTTCCCCCTCCAATCTACAGCTGCATGTTTGTCTGGTCATACAACGTTGCTCTTCAATGTGGAGACGGCTGGCATTCAGTGCAGCTTTGACTGTTACCACAAAGTCCATCTGGCTGAGCTGGTTATGTGTCTGTTGGAACCAGCTGCCAGCTTTGCTCCAGAGAGGAGGGGTAAGTGTGTGTGTGTGTGTGTGCGTGTGTGAATGTGTCACCCAAGTCCATTCATAAAAGGAGCCATTCAGCTTGTATTGTATGTCATTTCCATAAGCGTTCAGGACTTCATAGTGGTGGCATCTTTGAGGGAAATTCATTTTTATTAATTAAAACTGGAATTTGCTCTTTATTCCAGGAACCAAAACATTTTTTATTCCAGTTGTATTCATTAAAAGAAGATTTTTATTGCAGCACAAAATCCTAAGGATATTTTTAGTTCAATTCATTTGTTGGCCTCATGGCAAAAACACAAGATCTTCAGTGTTTTTGGTCTAGTTTCTAGAGCAGAAATTGTTAGTACTTAAAATAAAACTAACTTGTAAATAACTTTTCAGCATATTGTAAGTCTAATAATTCCTTAATAATGATGAAAAAGTGCTGGGTCCACTGGGAGATTTAGCAGTTTCACTTGTAACTTTTTCATCAAGACATTATTGACTTAAAACAATATCCTCCCCTAATTTGGTTTGGTCTTATTTCAAGTGTTCTAAGATATTTGCACTAGAAACTAGACCTGAACTAATTGGTAGGATTTTGGGTTCTTTTGCAGCATTAATAAAGTAAAATCTTGAGTCACACTCCAGCAGGAAAAACTAAATTGTGTCCAGCCAGATGGTTTCCAAATGTGGTTGGCTCTTATTTTTAGATAGACAAAAAAAAGAAAATCTAAATCTTACATCTTTTACAGCATTCATCTAAAATCTAAAATCTTTACATCACATAATCATTCCCCCTTCCACACACACACAACCTACCCATCCATTATTTTCCTGTAGCCAGTCTTTTTTGTGCTTCTCCAGGTAATCAGCAATGGTCTCCGCCAGCGCCCGGCAGCTTACGGGTTCTTGTTGCAGTTCCTGCTGCTTCCCGGAGTCCGGCCCCGGGTTCTTGCTCGTCTGTTCCCGCAGCTGCCTGGCCAGCACGCCGGCGAAGGCGAAGAGGGACACCACCCTCCCCCAGTTAAAGTGTCCGTCACCCACCATCTCATCCATCACTTTTCTGAGGCTGGAGCAGAGGTCCATCCCACAGTGCTTCAGGAAGCCCTGGGCCAGGGAGTGGAAGCGAGCCTGGTGCTGGGCCTCCACGTCCTGGGCCAGGCGCCTCATGGTGGCGGCCGGCTCGCTGGGAGGTGGAGGGGCTGGGTGTGGGCTTGAGCAGCGCAGGCGGATGTAATCCTCTGCGACAGCCACGGTCTCTTTCCACAGCCCACAGGACATTTTCTAAAGAGGACGAAACAAAATATGGAGAGTGAGAATAAAGCAAGTCAAACCAAGGAACCTGAGGAAGAACCAATCACAACAGATTGGTCAAACTAGAAAATGGAGTGTCCTGTGGTAGCGCAGGGTTAAACCACAACCCAAAGTATAGAGGCCTTGGTCCAAAATGCAGACGTCACAGGTTCGAGTCCCGGCCTGATGAGCTTTGCCTCATGTCTTTTATGACCTACTTTCTTGTCCGACTATTCTCAAATGAAGCCCACCTGAACCAAACAAACAAACTTAAAGTTTAAAATAAAAAAAATGGGATTTTTACCTGTTTATTAAATGCACTCCAACTAACATCTTCTACTGTTTTAGATCTATAAATCAATCAATATTAACATAAAAATAAAAAAGGTGATGTACTCTGTCAAGCAAAATGTTGAGTAAAGAGTTATTCCACATTTTCAATGGATTCAACTGGATTTTCTAAACTGGTAAGAAACTGTGACCAACAGAAAACCCAAAATGATTTTTAAAGCCCTACTGGCCTCTTCATATCTCCCACACTTGAGTTTCTATCAACAATAATAATAATAATAATAATAATAATAGCGTTGCTGGGGATATTTGCTGGACTAATCATTTCCATTATCGTTGCCCATCGTGTTTCCTGTCAGCTGACATGTCCAGTAGCCATAAACTTAGTCTTACCGTCATCAAGATCACATGACTGAAGCTCTTTAAAAGATTTTTTTTTAAAAACAGGGGGGTTTTGCCAGATTTTCCCCTTCTTTTGTAAATAAAAAAAAATGACTCAAAGTGAAACCAGATCGTTTGACCTGATAAGACAACCTTTGTCCAATTTATTCTATTGATATTATGACTAAACAACTACTGTGGATAGAAAAATTAAAAGTATGGCGTTTGAGAGTTTTTCCATTTAAATAGTTCCGGAGAGAAATCCGTATTTAAAAAAAAAAAAAAAAAAGTTCCGGAGAGAAGGCTGTATCAGAGCGCGTCAGTTAGCTTCGTGTCGGTGAGGTCAGACGGCTTTTGTTAGCTCCCAGCGAACCGAGCCGGTTCGTCTTCTCAAGCCTCACTAAAAGCGTCGCCGGCTGTTTTAAAAAATGTAAAATACGTACAACATTTCATTTAGGAGTGCAGGACAACACTCAGCGCCCGTTATTAGGAGGGTTTAACCGGCGAACTTGGAGTTGTTGAAGCTGCTGCTTCTTTTTTTTCCTCCTCCGCCTGTCAGTCACCGCAGCAATGGAGGACACAAAGAACAGCTCACACGGGGAACTAATTCAGCTAAAACATCCACTTCATGCCACAGCTAACCAGCAAAAACACCTCCGTGTGAACATTCCTCCTGTCTATAAAGCGACGCGAAAACATACCAGTGAAATACAGTATTTTCGTCATCACAAACGCTTACCCTCCCAGCGATATGTGACGGCTCTCTGCACATCCAGACGGCGGAAGGAGAACCTCGGTGCGTTCACCGAGTCCCCGAGCCGGCTGTGCATTTATTTACTCCGCCCACTGTTTCCGCCAGAGACAAGAACGATGCTTTCCGAGACAACCCTGGAAATGAACCGCGCGCGTCCATTACGTTATTGATTCGAACTTTGCATGGAAATTTACTTGGTATTGAAAAAAAACAAAAAAAGGTCTTTAACAGTCAAATTGAAAAATCCCACAACTCAAATACGTAGATAGACTAAATTTACCCAGTGTAACATTTGCATATGTTTCATCTACGTTTTAATCAGTGTATCTAAGAAATTATTTACACTAAAACTGATAAAAGGCATTTAAAATCTTTAAATTACAACGTGCTTTTAAAATTGACTGCCAACGAAGTTTAGTTTATTAAAACTAATTAATTTTATGGGTTAAGTAAACGGGTTAGTTTTAATATGACATTAGTACAATATTCCCCAAAGTATACCTTTTTGCTTTGTTTAGAGCAACACTAGGAGCTAAGTAAACCTTATATTAACTAGTTGTGTTTTATCCTTGGGTAGCCATTTCCAAATTTGTATTTCTTCTGCAAATTAAATACAAGTGTTCTTCAAGCCAGTGATCAAAAATAACCTTTGTCTGCAGTTTTAAGCCGCATAAGCCAATTACTAAGCACTGTCCTAAATCTGGGATTGGTCTGAGAGCACTATAAAACTACATTGGCTGTCATAAATTAAAATAATGTATATATTCCATGTACTGGCAGAATAATAGATTTAATCCAAAAATAACAGAATTCAGATTTTCACACATTGTCACTGCACTGTAAGCTGACAGCTTACAGCGCAGTTTAATTGTGTGACAACACAATTAAAACCTGGAGATCATTGACCAGCTTTAGAAAGCAAAACAAACAGAGGTTGTAACCAGATCTACGGTCAGTTAGAAATCTTAAGTACTTTCACTGTAGGGGAATTTCCTTCTTCATCGGTCACTTTATTTTCCTTTCCTCTTTTCCTCAGGGAATTTCATGGGATTTTTTGGCAAACTGAATATGCAAAGCAAACTGGTGCCAGTGAGTTAATGTTTTGTTTTGAGGGACTGTCCAATCGTTCAATACACAAGGTTTCAGTAGTCTTTAGTGTTATATATATATATATATCTAATGAGACACTTAGTGGCTGATCAGATCACTAAACACAACAGGTAAAAACCTGAAGAGCACTCACTCTATGGCTACAATGAAACTGAACCACCAACCATCATTGCCCATGATGTCAGAGTTCATCCAACAGATAGAACCACTCAAGAATTTTGAACAAAATACTACCAGAATTATTTATAGCAGTACATATATATATAAAATTGATTCGTTATCAATATGTATCTTTAAATCTAGCTATTAGGTGCCAGTTTGATAGGTATCCAAGAAAACATTTCTCCTCATTTCTACAGCCTCAGTGGATAAATCTTCATTTACATATCCACTTTATAAACTCGTATTCAAGCTGGCGACTGTACTGTCACTAGCTTTACATTGGGTGGAAATTGTGTTGTGCACTGATCTCATAACTTTATGTTCTTGGTTTCCATTTGGAAGCCACTTCTCTATTTTTTTTTATTTTTATTTTAATTTTTGACATGGAAAACGAGCCACCATCACAAAATAACAGAGAAACAAAATTTGCACAAATAAGAGTTATTTTTCAGCTGTGGTTAATACTTTTCCTCCATTTAAATCATCCTCCTCCTCCAGAAGGCAGCTGTCCCAGGTTCCATCTCCAGACTTGAGCCAATTACTGCATGTCTTCCCCCTTCTCTGTCTGCCAGCAACTCATGAATAAAAGCCTCCAATGCCACAAAACTCTAAAAAAAAAGAAGAAGAAAAAAAGCCAAAACTAAATCATTATCCTCAGTTTTGTGCAGACAGAACTGGAAAAAAAAAAAAAAGCCAAAACCTGTCATGGTGACCAGATTTGTTGGTGCGAAAACAACATGGCGTCATATATAGACAGTAAATCCTCTGTTATTAACTGGTTGCCAGTCATGCAGGATGACCTGAATTTCCTTCCTATGGCTGCCACAAGGAATGGCGCCTTTGTGTTGACAAGACGAATTTCTGTCTTATGTTTTCAGGTGAAACTTTGCAGAGGGAACAGATGTGTGCCCTGGATGTCTCTGCGCTCTCAGATTGACCTGACAGTGGATGTCTATTATAACCACCTGTCATTTTTAGTAGTAGGGATTGTACTTTGTGTATAGTTTTTTTGTCACTGGTGAAATGCTGTCGTTGTTTGGTTATGCCGCATGATAAAAAAAACAAAGCAAACCTTTAATAAGCCTTGCAGATTGAGCACAAGAGCAAGGAAGACTCCACAACTGTTTTTATTTTCTCATGGGAAAATCAGTGATCAAAATAGCTAATACACCTTTACATAAAAACATAATAATACTGGTAGCTAACTTTATGCCATAAGGTGCCGTTATTTTATAGCATCGCTTACAAACCCACTAAGATGAACCTGACTGCAGTTCATAAGTCAAAAAAAGAAAGTTAAATGACAACAATAATGACTAATATATTGTTCTTACATAGTTATTAGTACTGTTTTTATCTGTTCATTGCAGAAATATGCTTTTTCCATTGTCTTTTTTGTTGTTCAGTCTGATTTCTATGGTCAATTTTATTACCAGTAGGCCAACAGATTAATTAGTAAATATCTTTATATGTGATGAAAAAAAGCATTCAAAATGAATGCCGTAAAAGATGTAAAAATGTCTTGTAAAAACCTTTTGTTTTACAAATTTTGTCAAATTTTCCACATTTGTCAAATTACTGAATGTTTTTAACTGAAATAAGTATAGAAAGAAAAGGGAGACATGGTTTGGTGAAATGTCTGAAACATGGTGGTGGACGCAGCATGCTCAGGTCTTTTGTTTTCAATCAGAAAAACTGGTCTGTCACCTAAAAGTCCAATATGGAAAAGCTGTGACTGTAACTTGATGAAATCTGAAAATATTCAAGGGGTCCAAGTCCATTTACAAGGCGCAAGCTGTTAAGCTTTGTGTGCTAACAAGGAACTGATGCATCATCACATTTGGAAGCGGTCGAACTTCAGTGTGAAGCTGAAGTTTTGGATCGACACGTTCGAGCAAGAGGGATTGGTATCCGGCAGGAGTGCTAATCTTCGTGTTGTTTACTTGGACTGAACCGCTGGGATGAGGCTAGGCCCAAATCTGCAAGACAGAGGGAAATCATCGTGTCACACCATGACTGACGGCGTCTGTAAAAACAAGGGCCACATTGTTGTGATACAAGCTGAATATATATTTTAATAACTGCTTCAATTTAAACAAAACATTTAATTTTCTTAATATGCTTACATTCATATTTTGCTACACAGTTGCCATTATGATGCGTCTTTTAGTTTAGAAGTTTAGAAGTCCCATCAGGCCTTGGGACACCTCGGAAACCCCAGAAATGAGCTGGAGGATGTTACTGGTATGATACTGGCTTAGACCTGAGCGGACAATGATGGACGGATGGGACTACTTCCTGCATTACCTTGTTGTTGTTGTCGTTTTTAGAGAGGCTTAAAAAAAAAAAGAAGCTAATTTAGGAGAGGAAAAATACCTGAACCCGTTTTCAGACATGGGAATGATTTATGAAAACACTCACACCTGTGTAATGCATCAACACCAGGAAGTATAAATTATTATTTCAGTAGTGCTTAGCGTCTGAGTGATAAATCATGCCAATGCCTTTGGGTTTTCTGTTGTTTTTTTTTGGTTTTTTTTGAAGCCTCTAATTTCCCACTTCCTGCTTTGTGGGGAAACTCCTGCTCACCCGTAGGCTGTTGTCCCAGGAGGCCGAGCAGAGCGCCGTGCCATCAGGCGACACTCGGACTCTGCTGATGCGGTTTTCATGGCCAAACAGGATGGAGACGCGAGTCCCCTTCAAGACGTCCCAGATGTTTATGGTGTAGTCGTTGTACCCAGAGAACAGCAGGCGGCCTGGATGCGTGGGCAGATGATGAAAATCATAATATAAAAAAAAAAGGAAGTGGGGAATTTCGGGGAAGCAAAGACAAACAATTGGATAAGAGGAAACTTTATTTTGGTTATGAAGTACTTCATAACCAAAATAGGGTGTTTCATGCATATTAAACACCCTAATATTAAACAGCTTCATGTTTTGCAGCTTGAATTAAAAATGTTTCTCACCACTCAGAGAGAAGTCCACAGAGGAGGCGCCAAATATGATGCTGTCCTTCTGGTAGACGGCGACTTCGCGATCCGCCCGCAGGTCATAGAAACGGCACTGAGGAGGACAAAGAAACATTTTAGACTGAATCAACACTCACAGCTGGACTACTACACACACACACATACACACACGACTTCAGCTCATTTTAGCTCATGTTAGTGGTGTCACAAATAACTTTTATGAAAAGCAGCGTGGCATGAGGTCATCATGTTAACATTACTTCCTCAGAATCACTGACATAGTTCCTTGGGACAGAAAGGCATAACAACAAGTGGAGAAGCAGAACTTACCGTGGCGTCATCTGACGCAGATGCAAACGCGTCTCCACTGGGGTAGTACCTGGATGTCAGGGAGATTACATTCAGACACGATCAACTGTTTATCTCCAATTTCTGGTCGCATTTGTTCAGTAGCCGTTTCAATTTGCCGTAATAAAGCCGGTTACGACTGTAAGGTCAAATGAGTGAATCGGATATTTAACAAACTTTTGTCAATTATCGGTTTTACAGAACAGCAATGCAAAATTCTTGTGAAACTTTTTGCAGTCTCATAATTGTGTGTAAGAGCTTCAGCTGAACTGTAGAGCCAACGGGTTTACTCTGGAGACTAAATATCCTAAATTTATTATTATTTTTAAATGCTCAGATTTAAATGTAAGAACTTTTTTTCTGTAAAAGAAAAATGAGTGAGTAGATCTCACTTTTAGTGCTACTGACTAAAAGTGGAGGAGAAGTGACTAAAACAGTAATAGTATAGATAAGTTAGTGTTGCTGGTGGGTTAGGAGGGTGTTACCTGGAAGTGGGTCACATTCAGCCCGGGGTCCCGAATAACCTGACCAGTGAGAATTTCTAATACGTCCTAATTGTTTTCATTTTTGATATTTATAACAACAACAACAAAAAGACAATTTATAAAAACAGAAGCAGCACACAATCAGAAGATGTTTTTTTTGTTTTTTTTTTGTTAACAGATCTGTCCTGCATCAGATCCGTTTAAACCTAAAGCAGGTCTGTTTTGGTTAAAGATTTTTAGCATTCAAATCTATTGAAATGTTGATTACAACAACAATAACATAACTATAATCTAAGACATACTTCTGATGTGTTGTAACCTTAAAAGTTGAGAAATTTGTCCTATAAAGACAAAAAAAAAAAAAAAATCAAACTTTTGCTGACACTGCATTTCTGGGAAGGACGTCATGGCAACAGAAACTCATGCAATGTCACATGACTAGACTGAGAGGATTACGGGTTGAACAGGAAGATAAAACATAAGGAGTCATTTTTTTTAGAACATTAAAATTGCATGTGAGACATATAAATTGAGTTCAATCCAGAATACTTCTGCAACAAGTTTCAGCAATCAGCAATCATCTGCAAATCCAAGAGATCCAGCTTTTAAATCACAGATTACACGTGCAAAGAGTTTAAACCATTAAACTCAGCTCTTTCTTCCTGTCATTAAAGGCTAAAAATACACAAAATGCCTGTAAAATGATGACAACGGGTCTGTTTGGGTTAAAGTCAGATCTGTGTGTCTTTTAAAGAACTGAACTCACTTCACACAGTTGATATCCGACTCGTGGCTTTCAAAAGACTGAATGTTCTGTCCCGAGCGCATGTCCCACACGTTGGCCTTCATATCGCAGCCCTGAGAGTGACGCATCAGAAGAAGAGTTAGTGAAAGAAAACCTCTGATTACATCTCTAAAACAAAACCAAGAAAAAATTGTTTTTTTTACAAGTCAAAGTCAGGGTCCTCACCCCGGACACAAACGTGTTTCCGGTCTCGGACGGAGCGAGGTCCAGCGACAAGACGTCCGCCGTGTGACCGTGGAAACTCTGCAGCAGCTGTCCACTCTCCACGTCCCACAATGCACATGTTCCATCCCCGCTGGAGGTCAGCAGCTGGCGAACACAAACACACAAACTATCAATCAAGTATATTTGCAAAGCACATTTCAGCAATAAGGCAGTTCAAAGTGCTTTATATCGTAAAAACACAAAGCCATAAAAGACACCAGGCAGTCAATAGCTGACATGAGTCAACATGAGTGCCATTATCGAAATCATAAATACACATGAGATACGTTGGTTAATTTTCCATTTATTATGGAGCTCCGACAGTTTTGGAGATTTCTGGAAGTTTGTTCCAGATTTGTGGTGCATAGAAGCTGAATGCTGCTTCTCCATGTCTGGTTCTGGTTCTGGGCAGAAGGTCTGGAAGGTTGAACCAACAACAGCAGATCTTTAATATATTTTGGTGCTAAGCCGTTCAGTGATTTATAAACTAACAGCATTTAGTTTATGCATGGATGAGTTTCTCTAGATATCGCTGGGACAACAGTCCTTTAACATGGAAATGTTCTTCAGGTGACAGAAGGCCGACTTTGTAGCTGACTTTATGTGACTCTGAAGGTCTGACTCCATCACCACACACAGATTTTGTCAAAGGTCGGAAAGGGCTCACTTAATCACAATTATTTAAACAACACATAAAAATAGAATTAACCTTCAAACTAATCTGATTCTGAGTAGTAAGTTAGTAACAGGTTGTTTTTTTTCTTCAAATCTTGGTCCACCTTGAAAGGCAGTAACCAACCCTATTTGTAAAAGAGACCGCTGCCCTTTCTTGTGAATTGCTCTACCTGCTGGTTTTGCTCTCATTTCTCTAATTTACTGGGAAATGAAAGAGACGAAAATAAACCAGTAGTATCGCTGTTGCTATATTTACTGTCTGCGACCAATACCAGTTCTCAGGGGACCTCGGTTGAAAGAACAAAACGGTTTCTTTACACATAAAGGAAGTCGAGTCTAATAGTGAGAGGAATAGAAATGATTATTCCGGAGGTCAGAACCAGGAACATGGGAATTTAACAACAAATACAGCAAAAGAGAGTAGACAGGCGGCTCCTTGCTTACTCTGAAAACTCTCACTGAGCAATCAGCTATCTGTAAACGGGCTCGCAAAAAGGGTAAGATGTCACCGAAATCGTCTGATGAAAACAAATCATGGGGACTCAGAGATTTACTCAAACACGAGGCGTCCCTGCTGTCTGCCTGATTAGAGAGGATGCTGTGTGACCTCAGAGCTGAAACACACCACATCCTGCTGCAGCGGCTCAAACTCTTACTTTCAGCCTCTCTTTCGGCACGATGTCTAAAAATGGAGCTCATCGGAATCACACGTGAAAAGGTTTCACACAGATACACAGAGGAAAGTTTTTATGATTCTGCGTTGATGCCGCCTTGCAAAATTCTTCATTTGGCTCAAACTGTTATGTTACAGTCATTATCTCTGATGTGTTTTTACTGGGATTCGGTTTGACAGAGCAACACAAAGTAGTGTGTAGTCAGCGCAGGGAAGCCTGTGCAGGTTGTCTATTTTTATTTTATATTTTAATTTAGAAATGAAAATCTGAAAGGTGCGGTGTGCATTTGAATTCTGCCTAACTGAGTCGACAGTTTGTAGAACCACTTTTTGCTCAGTCTCGAGTATTTTGAAGCCTCCAACAGGTTTTCTTCAGTATTAAGCCTAATCCATTAGAGGTGGATACAAAATATTGTTTATACCGATATGAAAATATCAGTATCACATCGATACTAACGTTGTAAGATTGACACTTGACAATAAACACTCTCTCTACTCTACAGGGTGAGCCATAAGTTTCCATACTTAGGAGAATGTAAAATGTATATTTCTTTTATATTTCAGATACCAAAGAAGATGCGTTTGACAAAAGAGCAAAGAATTGAAATTATACTGATGGCTGGATCGGGAAGCAGTCGCATGGTTGCACGAAACTTTAACAGAAAACATGGAATGAGCATCACACACGACACTGTGGCGAAACTTATTTGCAAGTTTCAGGAAACTGGAAATTTTGCAGATCAACCATGAAGTGGCCCAGCGACGACACAGAGTCCCACAAAAATAAAAAGGGTTGTCCAATATAAAATGTTTATTTTTTTCTTTGTATGGAAACTTATGGCTAAGCACCAGCAACTCCCGACCCCACTAGGGAAAAGGGTGAACAGAAAATGGATGGATGGATTTTCAGCAACAAGGCAATACAAAGGGCTTATATTATGTGTATTATAACACATTGAAGTTAAAGGTGGAACAAGCGGACTGGTCTGAATACTTTTGCTGTCCACTTGCTTTTATTTGCGTGGTAAATGTTCTGCCCTCAGGGTCCCAGATAAAAGCCACTCAGAGTCTATTAATATTCCCAGGACAGAAGATCACAGCTCTCTCGCTCTCTCTCTCTCATCTGCTCTTCCCTCGGTGCTCCTCTGCTTTGTGAGGCGGCACAAAGGAGTAAATTATTAAAGCAAACAGCTCAGACCTTTTCCTTCGTGTTCTTCCTTCCACCCTCTCATCCACCCGGCTGGGCGGGGGCGGTGTGTACTGGACGCAACCAAATACCAATCTTGAGGTTACAAAATGTCAAAAATAAAGATAAGAATGCGGCTCGAACTGATTATTTTTTTTTCGGTTTAAACTTTAAAACAGACAATAAGAAACTTTGTGTCAGAATGTGGTATGGAGGCTGTTGCCCCCACCTGATGTTGCATAATGAAACATTTTGCACAAACCTGCCTTGTTTAATTTTAAATGTTACGTTTTGTTTTCTAAGAATTTTTCCAGAACTATGAACATTGGATTAGATGAAAATGAACTGCTCTGATTTTTTAGAGCTAGGTTTATGTTGAAAGGCTGTGAGTTTTCAACATCATAACAGCAGTAACATCTTGTTCTCACTTTGATTAAAAACATTTGTGTTCATAACAATCAGTACTGAACTGATTAACATTAATAAACAGTCTCGCTCTCTAAAAGTCTATTTGTTTTGTGGTGGTTGAGATGATTTCAGATCTCTGCTCCGTTGTACTGTAGAGTTGCACAGGGCTTAGTATTTGACCCTCAGCTAATTATTTTGTATTTATTTTTGCTCTTAGAAAGCAATCGGCCTGTCATTGCCATGCAGATGATACTCATGCATATGTGCCCCTAAAATGGATGAATATCTAATAAACTAAACTTTTTCATCACAGTAAGAAGCTCACGCAGTTATGTACAGCAGGAAAGGTACTGACCAGCTAGGATCTCTCAATGCAGCGAGTTTTTAATATTAAAAAAATAGAATTTCATGGTTTTTAAGGCAGTTTTGTCTTATTATTGATTGTTATTTTATCTGATTTGCACTATGAGTCTCTAACAAAATGTGTTTATTTTCACAACTGAGTATTTTCTAGGCCCTTTGCTCTGATTCTTTAGCAGTAGCCATTGTTGTTGTTTTACATTTTTCCACTTGTCTATTTCTGTTGTTTTAAGTCCAAGCCTGTATTTACGTTTTTTATATCATCGTGTTTCTCCCAGAAATCAAATTTTAATAACCAATGAATGTGATTAGACATTTATCAGCAGTTACTCACCATATATTACTTTCGTGCAGCTACTCTACATATGGATTTCTGATAAGTTTTGCTACAATTATTGATATGTCTAGTATCACACCTGCATGTCCGAGTTGGTGAAGGAGCATCCTGATACATAGTTGGTGTGCATGGCGACCGACTTCTTCTTTGCTGCCAGGTTCTCGTTTCTGTCCAGCGACAGCGGGACCACAGAGCATTTGTTATCCAAGCCGCTGACGGATGAGATCACACAGTTTTAGTTTTATGACAGCCTTTCTGTGAGTTTTGAGTAAAGGATGCCAACCGTATGTTGTAGAAATGTTAAAGAAGCAGCACACTCACCCACATGCCACGGCACAACCGGAGGGAGCGTATGCACATGCCATCACCCATGTACACGGCAGGGTTATCCCGTGTTCCTTCAGGACACAAACAACACACACATAAACACACACACACACACACATCTATGGGCCAGGATGAAAAAGATTCGTTCCTCATTAGACAACAGATTCCGTTTAATCAAATAAAATCCTGATAAATGAGACAGAAATGTTTACTTGCTGCTTAATCAAATCTAAGAAAGCATGAATATTTTTTACTAGACACTGTAGCTCCTGTAAGCCTGAAAGTTTCAAGTCTGGGAATGAGGGATGCATGAAATAAATCTTTAAAGCAGGATAAACGTCATTCAGCCTACATAAATATCAACACACCGGCAGCTGTCAAAGTCGACTGATGGACAGATAATCTTTAAAGGCATATTTCTGTCTAATCGTTTTATTTCCCAGCTGTTGGTAGAGGAGAGGCGCATAAGCCCAGCAGCACCAGCAGCTCATATGGAGGAGCGTGGATAAAGGAAAAACCATTTGGCTGCCTGATGAGTAGGAAAGGTTAAACTGGGGTCGCCCTTCCTCCAGAGCAGTGACAGATGTGTCACATCAACTGACTTACTGATTAGTATATATTTTAGTAGTTTTTATTTTCTTTTACAAGGAATGCTATTTGAAATATCTGAACACAATTGTTGCTCTTTGAAGATCATCCACTCAGGTAATCTGTCAGATTACATCAACCATAAACCATTAGGGATGCAAAGCTGGACTTACAGCTTTGCATTCTTTTTGAATTTTGTAATCCAAATTTACAGTTGGATTAAATCAAATTGATCAGCTTATGAAATTGAATCATGAATAAGTTTAATGTCATATAGATTTTTAAATGCCTTTTTCTGACAAAGCAATCTACATTTAAAACGTAACTCATCGGTAAAAATAATAACCATAAAAAATGCATTTTTTTATGAAGCCTAAATCCATCCACACTATTCCGTCCATCATCCACCTACCTTATTAAGCGTAAACGCATCCCAGACAATTACTTTTCCATCCTAGATGAGAGAAACATACTGCATTTGTCCCATATTAATGCAACAAATAAAAATATCAGCACATCTACAAGGTTCTTGCCAAGTTTTTAAAAAATGCATAAAATATTGGATCCAAATTTTAGGCTTTTAAAAAAATCTAAATTTAGTTGTGTGTAATATTTAAGAATTCATTTCATTCTTTCTGTTGTTTGTGGCTCTTGCAGAAGAACATGGGAATTATGCCTGACTAAACTACAAATCCCAGGATGCAAAGCAGAAAGTGTCAGTTCAGTTCAGTAAACACGTTCAGCCTTAGAAAGAGTTCCGGCTTCCTGACACGGTTTTAAAAAAGACCTTTTAGGCTCTAATCACCTGTATTGATCAGTGAATCGATAGAACATAAGGAGGAGAGAGAAGGGGAAGACGTGCAGTTAATGGCGTCTTCTTCTTGACCGGAAATTGAACTCAACCGCGTAGTGAAGCGCGCGCGCGCGCAAAGCCTAGCTTAAACCGAGACTAGAGACTAGCTTACTGGCTTCAAATTGTAGTAAAGAGCATTTATTAGCAGAGACAGCTAACTTTACTATGGGTAAGTATACATTTACTTCAACAAATATCCAGTGCCAGTAAAATAAATAATTCTTAAACTTAACACACAGGAATGTAGTGAAGTAAACAGCTGGCTCACTTACTAAACTCAATGTGTTATTAAACTTTTTATATATATATATATATAATTCACGCAGGTCTTAAATGTCAATGAGAAAGCTTTAATGGTAAAATAAACCATTAAACCATTTAAATAAAATTGAGTTTCCCCCCCCCAAAACCCAGCAGGAGGGACACCACAGGTCTCTGAATGTGTGTGTGGGTGTGTGTGTGTGTGTACCTGTGAAGAGCTGACCAAGCGACGTTTGTCCTTACACCAGTCCATACACAGAACCTTGTTGCCATGGCCTTTCAGGACACGCCTGGTCTTCAAGGAAAGAGCGGCCACGGCCTCCACCTTCTCAGCCACCTGATGCACTGGGGTGACATGCATAAACACACACACACACACACACACACACACACACACACAGGTGATTATACTTGGTAAAGGTTCTACTTTTTAGTTTAAAACAGTTTTCTTAGATTTTGCTTCCCAAAATAAGTCTAATTTTGATATACTTTCATATTTAATTTGCATGTTTTATTAAAGTCATGATATAAAGGTCTAAAGTGGAAGAAGAAAAAGGAGAAGAGAAACAGTGTAAAATCTTTCTGAATCAGCATGTACACATTTATACAGGGGGAAAAAGTTATGACTATTCTAAGGGTCCCTGATAAATTTAGTTTTTGTTCATAGAAATAAACAAAAGGGCCCTGTCAATTACAAAATTAATCATATTGTATTTTCAAAGAAGATGGTTTTTAGTAGTAAATATTTTATGTTTCCACTCCCAGACCAAATATCACACATCCGTATTTGCACTGAACCTCCCTGGATCTGCATGAAATGATTCATTCCTGCTTGGAGCTTGACGGTGTTCAGCAGCAGTCAGTAGAAAACAAGAATGACTGTGGCTGTTACTATGATGCTAAGAAAAATATAAAATCAGGTTTAAAAAAAAAAAATAGAGAGGGAGAGAAAAAGGCAAGAGTGTCAATTTATAACCCAGTTTTTCTTCAAGAGAGGTGGATAGACTGTGTGAGATTATCAACCATTTAGCATAGTTAGCTTAGCTAAAGACTGTTTGCCTCCATTTCACTAGCATCTAATGAATTAAGGAAAAAAATTACCAAGATATTCATATATTTAACTTCTCCCTGTACCTTTTACCACTTAACAATAGATGAGTCAGTCAGCAGCAGCTCTAACCCACGTCCCTCCTGACCTTCTTGAATAAAATGCAGCTACATAGGACTTTTTGAGAAGTCTGGGTTGCTTCATGTGTATTTTGCATGTTTCCTTTGACTGTTGCTCGTGGGGAGAGACATTTCAGTAAGCTAAAACTAATAGAAAAAATTTAAGCAGCTTACTTGCAAACTGTATGCAGACTGTTTGATGTTAAATTCATGAGCAGTAAATGTGCTAGTTATCAGTATTGGACCAAAGAAAACAAGGCAGTTGCAAGCCTTTAAAATTGTGATGGTTTTGATGGGTCAGAGACTCAAGAAATTGTAACAGCAGCTGTATGGGGGGGGCCCAATTTAATTTTTTGTCAAGGGGCCCAAGATTCCTGGTGGCGCCCCTGCATGTGTAGCAGCCGTTTCACTCCAGAGTGCGCTGGGTTCCTACATTAGCATATTATCTTGATTGGTGAGGTTCTGATTGGGTCATCATCATCACCAATAGCAACATAAATGACAAGATGAACATTGAAGTACTTGAGTAGCTCCGTGTTGGTCCCTCCCCAAAAAGAAAAATTACTATAATTTCATGAGTTTCAAATACTCAGGTACTAATAAAAATCTCAATATAGTAATCCAATTCACTTGATATGGGATTTTGAGTTTCATAAATACTTAGGGGCGGCCCAAATATCGGGGTACTGTCCCTTTAAGACTCTTTTTAATGTCCGGCTCTGTTCTTGAGCTAAGACAACAGAATTACATAAAATTAAGATGGATACTTTTTTATTATTTGTCTTATTTGAAGTCTAAAAACACAGAATTAGTCATTTCCTAAATTGCAGAACAGATCAAAAATGTAAATTTACTCAAATAGAAAACTGTAAAATAGAGAAACTAAACACCTGGAAGCAGTCTGCAACCTAAAACAAGTCTGTATTTTACACAATTAGATTAACTTAAGTTGTGCATAAAATCCACACCATTGCCGGCATGAACAAGACTAAAAAAAAACAGAAACAAACTGTAAACAGCCTGATATCAGTGTTCTGCACCAACAATAAGCTCTCAAGATCCGGTTTCCAGCAGCGTTAGCTTCCACAGCCACTCACGCTCCACATCGTTCAGCTTGCCGCGTTCCTCCTCCAGCTTCTTCTTCAGGTTCTCGCTCTCCTTCTTCAGTGATGCCAAGGTCTCCCCTTTCTGGAGCCCCTGGCACGCCATCTTCATCGAGAAAGACGCCGCCGAAACAAAGTTAGACACAGAGAGAGAGGGAGGGAGAGAAAGAGTGGGGATTAGAAAAAAGAAAAAGGAGGGATGAGAGCAGGGAGCAGGAAAATGTGGAGAAGCAGCACAGTTTGGCTGGTGGTTAGAGGTCCATTAAAATAACCCTGGAGAGCAGCAGTGATGCAGTCACTCTCTGCTCTGCCTCCCCCCATCCTCTATCTGTCCTGCTATTCAAAGACACTGAAGGCTTTTAAAAGCCAGCCCCGCATTACAAACGCAGCTTCACTCTCCTCTGGTTCTTGTTTTTAAACCCGACTATCGCAGAAATCCCTCATGAACTGTCAGCCCCAGTCTGCTCGCATGAACCTATTGAGAAATAAACATTTATTATAATGTTGATGAAAAGAAGAGTAGAAAAAAGTTAAGCTACACTCAAAATGTCAGATCTGTAAGGCTAATAAGTATGTAAGCATTTGCTCTTACATACACTCAGGGTTTCCCCCTGTGTATTATAAGCCTGGCGGGCCACCAGACTTTACCTGTCCCCCACCAGGCTAAGCATTGTTTATTTACTAACACCTTCTTTGAATGGGTGCATAAGACTCACAATTGGGAAATAATGACACTTTTAATGTAAACTTGCATTAAAAGTCCATTATAAAAGTCAACTTTGCACTAAAAGTGTCATTATTTACCAAATGACATTTGAAGTCATTAAACATTCATGATTTATTTTCCTGATAGTTGACACGTCATGTTTGTGACAGTGTCCTGTCAGTCTTATGCACAACGCCTCAAATAAAGTACGCTATTTTTATTATTATAGCGTATTTTTATAAACCAGACCTTCATAACCACTGCCTGTCTCTAGTGGTCTGTCTACTTCAGCAAATAAAGTTACAAGTCAGAGATAAATGACCAAAACATTTTGGTCACTTCAAACCAAAACATGAAGCAACAGAAGAGCAAAAACTTGTTTTGAGCTAGCCTTTTTTAAGATGTTATAGTTGGTGTTTAAGTATTATTAATTATTGCATTTTGATACCTGGTGATATTTCAAATTTCCCGTCAGTTTTAGACATTTTTGACTCAGAAACACGGTGGGCTGCTGGATGACGGCTCCATCGCCCACCGGGCTTAGCAAGTTTTCTGGACGAAACCCAGAAAACTGATCAGATGTTCCCACCTTCTACCTCAGGACAATCACAGTCACTATGCTCAAAGCTAAAGTCCCATACAAAAGTAGCATATACCGCTATAATAAATGTATTGTTTTTACCCACTAACTGTAATTGTTTTTTTGTTTTTTTTTAATCAACTAAACTACAATTTTGAGCATTTGTATTCTGTTCCCTTGAGTCAGTTAAATCTTTTCTCCATTACTGAAAGGAAAAAACGTCAGATTTAATTATCAGCGTCTTCAAAATCAGAAGTTTACATGAAGAATGATTACTATCTCTTTAAGCAATGAGAGGGAAGCCCAGATGACGATGTTGGAAACCACAAACAATTTGAAGAAAGTTAGAAAAAAAATGTCTAAAAAATAGTTCTCACAAAGTTTTCTGGCATTTGGTAAATACAAATAATTTGGATAATTCTAACTAAGCTGAAACAAACTGAGAAAAAAAAATCTTTTAATTCTGTGTATAAGTATCTGGTTTAAACAGTAGGTCTGGAGTTTTACTGTGAAAAGGTTTCCAGGGGAATGAAAACTTTCATGCAGGCTGGATGGAAACAACGTCGTGAGGTTTTACAGCCCAACTGGGCAGCAGCTCAGAGTCGCTGCTTTACCATTTCCACGCAGAAGGAGCAGTAGTTGATGGCCTCGCTCTTGATGTAGATGTTCATCAGTGGACTGGCCTTGCTGCAGCTATCACACGGGCCGAAGGTGGCCGCCATGAACGTCTGGTCACACATGGCTGCAGAGGATCAGCGACACGCCTGCAGGACACAGAGGGATGCACTCCATCAAACAGACCACACACTGATTAGGTTTTTATTTAATCAAGCCTTTGTGTGTGTGTGTGTGTGGGTGTGTGTGTGTGGGGGTGTGTGTGTGTGTGTGTTGTACAGGAGATAAGCAGCTGGTAATCTACTCCAGCCTGATCCTCAGAGTAGAGCAGCTATTCTGGGAAACACACACATCTCGATTCCTCACACAGTTCAACAACTCTTACTTTTTATAAGGGTTCTCATTATAAATTATTTTAGGCTTTTATTAATTTATTTCAGTTAGTAAAATTAAACAATGTTTTGCTTAAATATATTTTCACTATTAAGATGATTTTATGCTCCAAACTAAACACGTGTAAAGACTGATCATCAAACAGCAACAAGTTATTCTAAACCGACCTGACTGCATGTTGTAGATTTTTATTGCTAATAGCAATTTTATCTAATTAAGATTTTTTTTTTACCATTTAGTGCAACATTTTTTACGATTAAATTAAAGCCCATCTGAATCGTCTCCCCAATGATATTGTACACGTTTGTTCTCCATATTTCTAGTTAAATAAAAGGCGTCCTACCACAGAAGAAACCGTTTCCCGTCACCCAGCAGGTACCTGTCCCGGTAGAAGTGAGACGTTCCAGTGGCGGATCAGCGAGGGACAGAGGGGACGCAGTAAGCCTCTTAGGAAAGTGTCTTAGCCGTGACTCGGCTCCGTTTTGACTTCCCCGCTTCACCTGCAGGATCCATTTAAAGGTGGGACCAAAATGTTTCACAGTAATTATTCTCTGTTTGATCACATTAGGCTACATGGCAAATCATTTAGCTACAGATCCCACGTGTTACCCAAACTCTCCCTATCTCCAAATCCAACAGACGAAACAGTTAAAAACAAGAAATAATGGGTGAAAAATGTCTGAAAAGAAGAAAATATTGAATAATAAGCATGCAAGTACTTTAAGAGTTCAATACAATTATAATACAAACATTTGTAAAACCAACAAATGGAATTTTGCAAAAAATATAATTTAAAATGGTAAAAAAAAAAAACTACTGTTCAGCTCAAAATGATTAGTGTGATTGGGAGATTCAGAATAATCAAACAATAAGTTTGAGAGAAAGTTAGGCAATCGTCTTTCAAAAGATAAGAAAACTGCTGAAAAATGAATCAAACTTTATTTAAATAAAAAAAGGTGATTATTTTGTCCCCTTCTGAATAATCAGTGAAGTGTTTTATTGGTTTTAATGACCCAGTAAAAATTACTTTTTAACTTAAAGTGCAACTTAATTTAACAGCTAGCTAATATATCAGTATAATCTGAAAAATGTCAAATCAGATGTTTCTCCAGTTTAATTTTCAATATTTTGACATTAAGCCAGTATCGTTCTTGTAATTTTAAAATTACAAAAACAATATGATTTGTTTAGGCAATTTTACCTACCCAACAATAAAAAACACAATATAAAAAAAACAAGAATACAAACAAAATGGTTTCATTTTCCATAGAAAAGAAATCTGGAAATCTTTGTATTTTCAAAATGTGACTAGGGCCTTTCAGGTTCAGTGTTCAATGTTTTAAATTTTCCAGCTTATCTTCGCCTAGATTTGTTTGTATTTAATTATGTTTTAGTTATTAAATGCCTTTTTATTTTATCAATATTAGAAATTGGCTTTCATAGGCTGCCAGTTCATCGGCTATTCAGATACCAGTCACTCTGGTTGCCTCAGTCTTTTTCAGGCTGTTGGAACCTGAAACTCAGTTGTATTTCTGCGCACACAGTTTACCAGGACCTTTCAAAATAAAGTGGTTATTGTTTCCGTAGGTCAATGTCCCGGTGGTATTCCCTGAACCATATCTTTGGGTCGACTTAAAAACCAAAAACCCACACATCCTTACCCATAGCATGAAATATCGAACATTTAAAGTTATAATAAAACTCCCGGACCATCCAGCAGTGCTGAATTCTTTTATTTTACTTACAGAGTTGAAATTTTATTCCAATTTTGCTAACGGTGAACACATTCACGAAGCACAGCTACCAGAAACTACAAACAGTCCAGTTGGTCAAATGTACACACTGGTTTAAAGAGGGAAACACCCGGCACCGGCTTCAGCACCAGTACCGCCACAGCTGGCCTCCGAACTATTATTGTTTTGTTTTTTTTTTTATTGGTGTTGTTTATTTAATGGGCACAATTAACTCTAGTGCTGATGAGAACAATGATCATTTATAACGTCTGGGTCGTATCTTACGAGCAGCTTTCTGTGGAAACGGAGACCGAAGCGATGACGGCGTTTTCTTCTCAAATAAACCAACCGATGGGTGAGCGTCGCGGCTCCCACTGAGTGCGGGAGTTTTTAGGTTTTTTTTAATCAGTTTTTCCAGTCCATACTCATCAACAAACAGTTCAAACCATCTGTGTTACACCAGCTGCAGGACAAGAAGAGGCGTCATCAGAACAGCATGATCACATTTTATACAACTTCTACTCATTTAACAGCGAGAGAACAAAAAAAAACCTGTACTGGGAGAACACTATGTCACAATGTGTGTGTGTGTGTGTGTGTGTGTGTGTAAGTCATTCACATAACCAGTAAAGTCAGATAAGGCTTCGTCTACAATGTGCAGCTAAAAATCATGATACACTTGTTAGAACATGAACATTCAAATGGTAGATCGACTCCTTCGTTGCTGTCCTTCAAAAACACAACCAGCAGATATGACTGACCTCTTGGCACGAGCCAGAAATGTTGCACAACAAACAAACCCAGACAAACAAACGGCTAAATTATTACATGTGGTCCCGGTGAGAACAGACGCATGTTTTCAACGTAAAAACGTCACTGCCAATGGTCCGGACTGATTGATATATTTTTACAGATTCAGGTTTTTCTTCTAAGGGCTACATATCATAAAAATGAAAGCATAAAAACCTTTGATTTTTCTTCAGATTCCGATCCGATTGGTGCATTTCTAAACATGGCACTTTCTCTTTAATCCAATCAGGACGTCCAAGATATCACTCCTCTGGGTTACTGAGATTTCTCTGCCTCATTTTGTGTCTCTGCTCTCTTTTTGTTTTCCATCTCATTTGCCTCAAAAGTCCAGTTCCAAAAGAAACTTTGCAACTGGACTATCCAAACAGAAATGGTATTTTACCAAGCGTAATGGTTTTGGTGAAAATAATGATCAAAAGAGGAGAAGAGGCAGAACATGGCTCACTTTAAGTACTAATGGCACAACAGGAAGCAGGCTGAAAGTGCAGAAAAGACAGAGCAGAGGAAGACAGAAGAATCTTTGTCACAACATGGGCAGATTTCCTGGTGGACTCGACTCCACTCTCTAGTTTTCCTAACATGCAGGATCCTTTTCTCAAGCAGGTGACGGCTGGAAAGCCTAAACCATGCAGGTTACACGAATGAAGCAGCAGCACTTCATGCCTTATGCTTTGCTAAAGTACCTAGATATCTGAAGCTAAACAATCTGTACAGTAAATAATAAAAAATTAAAAAAAAGACTGAGGGATAAGCACTGAGCCAGCAGTTAAAATGACAGCGATGATCAAAAATAATCTGTTGGTTATTTGTAACAAATGCCCATGTTGTGTCACAAAAACAGGAAGGCAAAAGTGGGTGTAAAGCAGAGAAAGTGTAACATAGAACAGATATCAGGCAATTTCTGCAAAACATACTTAAAAAAAACAACAAATGTCTCTTCATTCTGCTCAGTAATATATGGCTTTACAATACAAACAACCCTAAACAAATGGCAACACTGAAATAAATATGCACACAAAGATAAACGGGAACATTTTCCAAGGCCTTGACCAGAAGAATGTAAGGAGAAACAGAAGCTGAGAGTAATGTCGTACGTAAAGATCTGTGCTTTTATTGCAGTGTTGGCGGTATGGTGAATATGGAAGTCCGAAAGTGACACAATTCAACAAATAAATCACTCGATTAGTTCAATGTGTTCCAATTCATCAAAATTAGTAGTAAATGTAAGTAATGTCTTCAAAAATATATGGCAAACATGAAAAGCATAAATGATTATTTCACTGTTAGTAGTTTGCTATTGGGCGGAGCCAGCACTGCGCAGGAAACTGGAGCAGCGTTTACGCAACACAGTGCTAGCTGATTACTGACATTCACAAACTTAACTCTAAAATATTATCACATACGACTAATTACAGCATTTCACGTTTAATGATTCATATATTCACAATTGAGATGCATAATTGGGAATTTGCTTATTTACAAATTCAGCAACTTTAATGACACAAGTAAAGAGGTTTTGATTTGTGAATTTGTGGCACGTTGGGGCTTCCATAGTTTAAATGTTCCTGGTGTGTCTTCGCGGTTCTGATCAGAGCTGTAAACAGTGGACCTCGTCGTAGGTTAAAGCCCTCAGCAGAGTTTAACCCTTCATATACTCTCCTCACTTCTCCCCGAAACAAACTAAACGTCTGAGTTAAAGACACAGCGAATCAAAAGTCGCGCCAGACCTTCTAACTATGATATAATTTATCTATTAGGACATAAATATTGTACGTCAGTGCAGCTAAAGCAGAGCTGTTCAGTATTCTTTAAACATTGAGGCTGGCAACATAATTTCAATAAATAAAATACAAGATATATTATTTATTTCTATATAGATATCTTTGTGTATAAATAATATAGTACAGACAATGAGTTTTGTCTTGTCTTGGCTTGACTGTGCTCAGAGGGGGATAAAACCTGATTGCTCGACTGTTTTTGCAATAGTTTGCTAATTAGCTCTGTGTGATGAGATCTCTGCCTGCTTTGCTCTCATGACTCAGACGTGAACAGCAGCGAGCTTAACGATGACGGGAAACACTGAGGAAGGATGGGTAATGCTAACCCTCTTGCTGATGACTGATTGGATCCAATGGCTTCTCTAAGCGTTTATACAGGCGTTTGATGGAGAGCACGGGGCGAGTAGCGCGCGTTCCCGAGCGACACGAGCTAGAAAGAGACACCGATGTGTGTGCATGTCAGCGTTTAGACAGAAAAATGTTTCTTCAGATCGTGTTCATCCACATTTTATTGAAGTGCTTTTACTATAATTAATATTTATAATCTGTCTTGGGCCAGTAGGTGGCAGCGGCGGTCGCGGCCGGGGATTTTTCAGCTCAGACCCTGGTGAGGAAGCTCAGGTTCAGGGAGGTGGGGATCTGGATCGTTTCCAGGGCCAGGGAGGACGGGTTGAATGGGAAGGTGACCGGGTAGATCATTTTGGTGTCCATTAACAGCTGGGGACTCTCGCAGCGGTCTCGCAAGCGGGTCTGATGGGGAGAAGAAGAAGAGAAGGTCAGAAAAAGTGAATATAGTGAACAGACAGGAGGTCTTGGGATTGAAGCCAAACAAGGAAGACCAGATGACCCACCAGGTAACAGAAAACGAGCATCACTGACACAAAATATTTAGAAAGATTGTGTCTTAAAAAGTTTAGAAAAAAATTTAAAGTCCAGTCTGAAACCACATCTATTTCCCCTGACCTTCAGAAATAGATTTGAGTTTTTGCAGACAAAATCCCAACTTCCACAGCAGAGATGCAGTTTTTGTTTTTAGTTAAATATGGCCTTACAGTGACTCTTTAATCACCGTATTTTATTATTCCTCAAATTTAACACTTTCAAGCAGTTTTACTGCTTTAAAGAGACTGTTGCCGTTTTTATATGTGTTGGGGATATGGCAGTACAGGTGGTACAAACCCTCGACAAGCGTGCATCATAGCTACTTCACAAAAGCTTCACTACTGTTGCCTTAATGTACTTTAAATCTGTACAACTAAATCATTCTTTGTTACCAGTGATTTCATTGGTGTTTCAGTAAACGTCTACCTGGATGGTTCGTATGAAAGCAACTGAAACTCTCTCCTCGAACTCGTTGACTGGAGTGTAGAGGTTCAGGACCTTTACGATCTGAAAGAGACAAATCGGACCAGAAATCGTTTAAAGGAGCGGATGGATTATGGCTTGAGCTTTCTGTCAGATGTTACTGTGGGCGCACCTGAGCGGTGGTGAGGGCGTGGCACATGGAGCAGATGGCCTCGGCGTCTTCGTCCGTCTTCTTCTTCACTTGCAGCAGCTGGGCGGCTTGGATCAGAGGCTCCAGGGTCTCTTTGGCTCCACAGTTCATCAGCCCTTTGTCTCTTAGCCACTCCTCCAGCTGGCTCACATTGTACCTGCACACACCCAGTGTTAACTACAGGCTCTCACAGTAAAAACAACAACAAAAAAAAACTCTCAAACTCAGCAGCTGGCGCCTCCTACCTAATCTGCATGCCTTTGCTCCAGGAGCACATGTCCTTGCGCAGCAGCAGGTTGTTGAGCGTGACGGCTCCAATGATGTAGAAGAGCTGCTTCACCACCTGCTTGATGAGCTCGGGGTCGGTGCCGTGCTGGCACATGGTGGAGTGGAAGGCGCTGAGCTGCCGCAGGATGGAGTCCAGGGTGTAGGTCCCCTCGTCGGCGATGCTGGACGTCCGCTTGCGGAGACCAGTGGGCTTCACTCCAGACACGCCCTGGATGGTCTCATGCTCCAACATCCCAGACACTGCGAGGAGGAAACACAGTGATACGGCGCTGTGCTAAAGCACCCAAACACACAAAAGCTTCTGCAAAAACACTCCATCGAGGGTTTTTGGTCTAGTTTCTAGAGCATAGATTAGTACAATTTAATGTGTAGGAAAAATATGAGTAAGCCTTGTGCTGCTGTTCGGTGAAGCTGCTCAAACTACTGCAGTGTTTTGAAGCGTTGTGCCTCCACCCACCTATCATCGGCTGCAGGATGTTCTCCATGCATTTGACCAGCTGCTGGTAGATCTGGATGGCCAGGTCACTGATCACCTGTCTGTACTCTGCCAGGTCAAAGTTGGACAGGGAGTGCTCGTTCTGCCTGGATGTATTGTGCTTCATAAAGGCCTGTGGCAAAAACAAAACAAAAAACCCTGCAATATCTGCCTTAAAATAGAACAAATGCAGCAACTTTTCCATATCAGGGCAGTGAGGGCAAAATTACAGCAGATCTGCAAACATGAAAAGTCACTTGATAAACATTTGCAACTATGATGCTAAAGCTGAGTGAATTTCCAACTAACATGAGCGATGGGGTAACAGTAGCATGACAGCTATTTGCATCTCGCTGTATTTATTTTCCTTACTCCGTATTTAAATATTCAGTGGAGAAGAAAAGCATTTATTATACAAAAAGTTTGACTGCAATTAAACATTTGTCATTAATTACTGATAAAAAATTATTTTTGACATGCCACTTGTCATGTCAAACTTTGATTTATGTCAGTCAATCAATTTTAGCTATAAAGCACCGTTCATGTTGGAGGCAGCTCACCTCATAATAAAGGGTATTTCTGAACTGTGTTTGAACCATCCAGGGTCACAGTCTGCAGGTGCAAATACCAGAGTGGTGAAGTAAACTGAAACTGGTGGGATCCTCCCTTTAACTCCCCTCTCTGAAAGAGGGCTGGTGGACATTAAAAGCGATGTACTTTTATCTTTTCTTCACTTCCCTGGACTAGCCAGTGAAGTCATTGCTCATATTCTTTGCTTGATTTCTTAATAAAATAATAATCAAAATGCATTTTTGATTTGTTCTTGATTGACTCAGTGTTTCATCTTAGGTAATACTTATTTATGTCCTCGACACACTTTTTAAAAAAAAAAAAAAAATGTAAATAGATAATTTTTCCTAAAATTTTTCAAATTCCAAGCGAATGAAAATGATCTCAAAACAGAGTTTCTGCAGGTTTACCAACTCAAATCTAAGACTTTTTAAAAATCATTATGAATACAATTTAAGACCTGTATCACAACAGAAATGTATAAAAGAAATTAATTGTAACAGAAATCTACCAAGGACTAAGATGAACATTGTCCAGGCAGCTGGCTGTAATCTTGCACTTACCCATGTAGACATTAACAAAAAGCTACCCAGCTAGCTAGCAAGGGTATATTAGCAGCTAGTTATCAATAGTCGCTCAACACAACAAAGATGTTTTACACAGCAGAAAAGACCAGCCAGAAAAAAGGAAACATGGAATATGTGAGAATAAATAAATTTCAGACTGGTAATTAACAAATTTAAGGCCAATTTGTTGTTTTTCAATGGTTTTAAGGCCTTCATTTTAGACACATGAAATTAACAACCTGTTGAATCTAACTCTGCCAGCTGTCTGAATAACTTTCAATAACTTTGAACTGTAGTTCTGCTAGCATTAGTGCTAGCCTCTTATACAGCTCTGATAATTATCAGGCATTCACTTCCTTTTCACTTCTGCCTCATGCGTACAGGGGAAAAGGATAAAAAGGATAATATTTAGCAAATTATATTTATTTTTTGGTGTGTTGGTGTCACCTCATCTCCGCTGTATTGTTTCAGACAGTGCAGGAAGCGGCAGGTGTTGGCCAACCAGAACGAGACGGTCTCAAAGTCGTCGCCTCGTTTCTAAGAGGAGCAGAAGAAGAAAGGCATTGGTGTCATCAGATCTTTTCTTACGGGCCACCGACACTCGGCCTGGTTCTTCCATTACGTGGGCGCACCTTGAGGATCTTCTTGATGCTGTTGATGGTCGACGTGAGCAGAGTCCGAACTTTCTGGTCGTCGTTGACGTAGTCTGCGTGTCTCAGACACATGAACAGGATATAGGCCGGCAGACCTGGGATCAGGTTCACTGCTACGCCGCGAGGCTTCAGCTCTGGAGGGTTGAAATGACACTTTCAGATTTCTCACTTCATAAAGATCCCAATATTATTGGTCATCTCAGCTTTATTTATTTATTTATTTTTGTTTTTTTGAGAAATGGCTACATAAAAGAAGAGCTTGTGAATTAACTTTGTTCCTTATAGGTCATTAAAAAACCTGAACTTCTTTATGTGAGATGGCCGTTTTTACCCAGAATGAGATTCTTAACCAGCTTCATCTCATCCTCCTTCTTGTACTCCAGCATTCCCTGGAAGTCTTTCTCCCTGCGGGGGATGTTGACCGGGTGGATGGGCTCCTCCACCATCTGCCCCGGAGACGTCTGTCCCTCGGTTTGACCCGCTGGGAAACAGGGTTCAGGACACACTCAGCTTCATATCCACAGCACCTTAGTTTTTACCTCCATGTCTTTTTAAATTTTATTTAGCTTTGACTTCAGATTTGTTTTATCTGTTAGGGGTTTTTTTGGAGGGGAAAATGCTCAGTTTTCTATCTTAGTTTTTATTATTTTCAGTTATAGTTTGTCTTTTTTTTTTTTGCAGCAGCAGCAGCAGCAGCAGGTGCTACACACCAGCTGCTGACTGAAAAAAAGCTAACCAAATGTGTGTAACAAAATTTCCAGAGAGTGTAATGAACGTGCCTCACCCCCCATCTCTCCGATCCTCTTGGAGTAAACCTTCAGCTGCTTCTTCAGCTTCCGGATGGTTCTGTCCTGCTTCTCCAGCTGCTCCATCAGATCCTAGAACAGATGCAGGGAATGAGAGCAGAGCACAACCAGGCCTACAAATGCTGCCCTCTAGTGGTGGGTAAGACGGAAAGCCATGAAAAACAAACAGAAGCTGGTGCAGCAGGACATTTCAGATTGGAATTAGAGCAGCGGTGCTGATTATTGCTTCAGAAAAGGCTGCGGAGCTTTCTAGACGTTAGAGGAGAAGAAGTGCGCTAAAGTAGAGCGATCGCTCAGAACACACCAATCTCAGTTAATTGCAGCACACACACACACAGACTACATACAACCATCCGCCGTAATATGGTGACTCGAGCCTCTCTGGACGCTGTGGGGTCGTCGGCCATGAGTTCCTGTCAGATGACAACATCCACACAGCCGTTGTTTCGCTTTCATTAATGTGTGGCTCAAAATGAAAAAAAGTCATGATGCATTGCAGGGACAGACGGTTAATGCAAGTCAAAGTGTTGTTGGAAGAAAATAAGAGCAAGATCTTCACCTACAAGATTATTTGCTAAATGAGACACGGACTGCAGCGAACCATTATTTTGGTTCTCCGTTAATTTTTCTGAGAATCGGACAAAAAATATTGGTAATTTTATAGATTATTTCAAAAAAATCTTTTTAAATACAATATTAGAAATACAGTAATAGATAGAAACAATTAAAAAAAAGATTTAATATAAGAAAATCAACAATTTTATTGGCTAAAATGCAACAACATAACATCCCTGGTGTACGCTTGATTATTTGTTGCAAATGGAAAATGTACTGGGCATGTCCCGATATCGATATTGGAAATCAGTACAATATCGTCCAAAAGAACAAGTATCGCCCCGGCCTTTCTGTCCAGGAGCGCATGTAAGCAAACCCATTGGTTAATGATACATGGCTCAGTTGTTCTCACAGCCATTGTTGTTGACTATTATTCTTCGTTTGGATAATATCACTCGATCAAGCCTGTTAATTTAACACAAGAGAATAAGTAATAAAAGCGGGTATGTTTCATGTCAATACTCAAAGCTGCGATATCAGCATCGTATCGGAAGTGAAAACGTATCAGGACCCCCTGAATAAATATCATCCATCATGTGAAAAGCTCAGCCCTTTCTGCTGGACTTGTCAATACTGTGCAGGGCTGATTTATTGATTATCTTTTGGATTAACTGATTAATAACTGGACAGCCAAAGGTGGAGGGTTGTTTTGTTTTTTTCTTTACAGAGTTTGAACCAGGCGAAGCTAAAGTTACGCCACGTGAGTTCTGGGTAGAACACATTTAACAAAGGTTAAATTTTTTTGTAATATTAAGTACAAAATATTGATTGTTGGTACATTTTTGGATTGATTACTGTTCTGAGTGCTATCTCAGTAAATGGATGAATGTGTACTCTAGTTACCGATTCATCGATGACTAAATCATTTGAGTATTATTTCAATAATGATTAGTCACAATCAGTCCGACTAATCATTTCAGCCCTAGATGAGATCACTTTTAAGGCGACGCCTCGTCTGATAGCTGGACTCTAATTATCAGCAGACTGGCCCTTTACTCTACATGTTTTTCTCCCAGCACCTTTTCAGCCGGACGTTTGTTTTGTTGCCCGTCTGCGTGTGACGGAGTGTGTTGGAACGTACCAGGTTCTCGTTGGTGAGCCGGGTGATCTCGTGCTGCAGGCTGGCTTCGATCCGGGCCTCGGGAGGCAGCTGCAGGTTCTGGGCCAGCAGCTGCTGCTGCCGGTTGTTCTCCTCCTTCACGTTTTGCAGCTCGCCGCGCAGAGACTCCACCTCGCTGTCGTAGGTCCTCCGCTGGGCCTGCAGCTGCTGCTCCAGCAACCTGGAGGAAAAAAAAAAACAAAACCTCATAAAAAAAGAGAAACAAAACAAACGAGGAGCGTTTCATCAGAGCGCGCCGATGCAGGCCGGCAGCAGCAGCATGCTGTGCAGAGATTCAGACTTCTACTCAAGATCTAAAGAGACCAAAATAGGTGATCTGAAGAACACACTCAGAGCTAAGCTAGTTTGTAGAAGTTTAATTTACAGCTGATCTGGAGGATAAGAGAACATTTTTTAGCAGGGCTGCAAGGTCTGCTGTGCAAAAGAGCATGCGTGAGCAGGACGGATCAATCAGCAGCACATATCAACCGAAACTGAAGGCCTGACTTATTGTTTACCGAAACTCTTCAGCAGAGCAGTCTTTATGCAGTGAAAAGATGAACAGAAAAGCTTAAGAACCAAAAACTTTCTTTCGAATATCATCTTCTCCACGCAGTCCAGCATCTGAACCAAGAGTTGTTATACAGGTACGTCTCCAAACATTCCAATATGGCGACAAAATTCTACATTTCTTGTCACTTATTTCAGAAACTCACATTACATAAATTCATTACACACAGAGTGAAGTATTTTGAGACTTTATTTCTTACAATTTATTGATTGTGGCTTACAGATAAACTTTTTCGAAGCCGTCTCGGAAAAGTAAAATGTTGTGAAAAGTGAAAAAGTTCAATATCAGCTGATAAACCCAAAACGCCTGCAAAGGTTTCCTGAGCCTTTAAAGGGTCTCTTAGTCTTTGTTTCTAAAGAGGCTGGTTGTTCACACAGTGCTGGATCAAAGCACATTAATGGAAAGTTGAGCGGAAGGAAAAAGTGGTAGGAAAAGTTGCACCAGCAACAGAAAGGACTGCAGCCTGGAGAGGATTGTAAGTCACTGGACGGATGAATCCGACACACAGGCTGCAAATGTCACTTTCCTTTAGACTTTTCATCATAATCACCAAAATTACAAGAAAAAAAGAGGCTTGAAATATTTCACTTTGTGTAATGAATCTACATGATATGAGTTTCAGTTTCTGAAATGAACCCAATAATGACATTTTCCATGACTGGATTTTTTGAAGATGTACCTGCAGTGTAAAAGCTCAAACTTCCTGTTAAAGATCTACAGCTCAGACACGACAGCAAGGATTAGTAACGGGACGATGTTGGGAACCAGCAGCAAAGAAATCCAACCAAAGTCTCCAATAAACAATCACGGCACCACGTCTTTGATTGGAAATATCATCTGAAGTCCAAGAATCAGTGATGAGTGAAGCACTTATGTTTAATATGAAAGGAAACACAAGAGAAGAAACGGCGAAGACACCCAGAAGAAGACATCTCCAACACACGGTGCTCTGAAGTGGCCGTGTGTTGGGAGCCTCAGCGCCACCTGGTGGTCTCCTTTAAGCCCTGATTAACCAGCCACAGCTCCCCGTCCTCATTCAGCCTGTGGAGGTCTGGAGCTGCAGATCTGACCCACACACAGAGACACGAAGGACCCAGTGAGGGACAGCAAAACAACATGGATGACGACATACGATGGATGATGACATCATATGATGGATGACATCATACGATGGATAATCACATCGACATCCAGCCTGAGCCGTCGGTCCAAAACACTTCTACTCTGGATTAGTACTGTAACATTTGGTATGAGTGGACTACAGGAAAATGAAGCCTTTAAAATGTAAATTAATTTATACTTTGCTCAGAATTAGTCCTGAATGTTTTCGATATATAATCTGCTACTTTAATCTGATTTATGCATTCTGCAGTGAGGAATGGCATTTATCATATTGTTTATCACTTATCGTGATACATTTCTTCTCATGATAGAGAATTGTAGTTTATTGATCTCAAGATAATTTAAAAAAAAATTGTATTTTTGGGATTGTTAGCTTTACTATTTTCTCCACTTTTAGCTCCATGAACGTGTCAATAAATACCAATAAATTTGAATGAATGTAGTTGCTGTGTGCAGTTTTAGTGATATAAATCACACTTGTTGGTGTGACTGGTGTTTAAAGGAGCGCATTACAAATGGGAATGTTTCTCAAGAGTTATTTGTCAGTCACACTGTTACCTCAAAAAGTAATAACTAGTTCTTATCATTTTCATCATCATCATCACTATAGTGCCTCAAAATATAATATAAAAAAACAATCAAGCTGATGGAGACTGAAACATGCTGTTTTGAAAGCTTCCTTAACATTTTACAGAGCAGAATAAGAAAGAGAGAAGATGAGAGGAAATAATGAATTTCATGCTCCGTGTTGAAGACACGCTGTTAGTCAGAACTAAAGGTCATCTCCACGTTATCCCAACTGTCTGCATGCTTCGGTCCATTCGGCATTATAAATGATGGAGATCTTCAAGAAAGCGCCACTGAAAATCTGAGTCAGAGCCTCCCGCTCTCATTCATTCATTCATTCATTCATTCAAGATGTTAGATCTCATGCTGGAGGGCCAGAGAGTGCCATATGACTCTAAAACGCAGCTGTCTGAAATCAGCCGCTTTCGGCCTCGGTCGTTGGGAACAGAGCGGCCATGCACGCTCAGATCCACGATGCATGAGCCGCCTCTGCTCAGTTACCTCAGCTTACTCAGGAGGTCACTGACTTCCAGTGCTGGACGCACTGATCTGGGGGATCTGGGCAGGACATACAGCCGCACACTGGTTTCTCACACACAACTTTCATTGATTTGTAACAGAGGTGCGTCTTAAAGGGGCAGTATCATGCATTTCCCAGGTACATAGTACAGCTTTATAGCACAATCAACTAACTGTGCTAACTTCAGTTGTTATAAAAGTACATTGAATATGACTTAAAAGAAATGTAGTGCCTTGAAATAGGAGATGTGTCTCTTTAAAAGCCCCTGCTTGTTCTGAAGCTTTCAGAAAGTCATCACAACATGGCTCCTCTATAAGCCTTTATCAATGTTTTTACCAGTGTTGCACTGAGAAGTAGCTCGTATGATGATCTCAGCAGATGTGCAGCTCCACCGGGTGTTTGCTAATTGCTGCTGGCTAGTCTGAAGGAGCTGGATGAGGGAGGGCTGCTCTATAATGTGAAAGCTTGGAAACTGCGTCTCAACGGCGGGGCTTCGTCCACCCAGGTGTTTTGCACAGCTGCATGGTTGCCTTGGGAGATTCTGGGATTTCTTAAAAATGCATGAAAGAATCAAGGCAACACTCCAGGTGTGTTTTAATGAGGGAACACAATAACATGATGGAAAGATTAAAAAAAAAGTTGATTCTACATAATACTGCCCCTTTAATAACAGAGAGGAGAGATTTAACGGAAGCAGAGCTTAGCTCAGCTGCGTTACCTGTTGGTGTCTTTGAGTCCCACGTAGGCTTGCTTCAACTCGTCGGCGTCTTTCAGTTTGTTCACATCCTGAGCAAACACCGAAGGCTCCGTCATGGTTTCCTGGAAGAGATGCGAAACGGAGGAGGAGTCGTCAACACGAGAACGAACGCTCAAGTGTTCGCAACACGTCAAAACACTCAGACGTCCCGATCGCAAGAAGAGACTGCTGTGAAATGATCACTGATAAACCCACGATGCAACGGAGACGAAACAAGAGTTAAGAGAAGCTTAACTCTTGTCAAACAAGATGGCCGCCCGGGATGTGTTAACATCACTCTGAGCTATGTAAAAAAAAAAAAAATTTAAAAAAAGGTCCAGATTTTACAAGAAATTAAGTCTTCAAAAGCCAAAAATTTGAGTAATCAATTAATAAAAAAGAATCAATTTATCGCCCAGCACTGGGCTAAACTTTAGAAATAAATCCACCAATAAATGCCAGACGCCTGCCTCCAGTGGATACAGCTGCAGCACTTCTAGTTTAGGCTGTTAGCTCCTAAAGGCTCGTAGCACAACGAACAAACCAGGTAGAACCATGAAAAATGAAATAAAATTACAAAAGTAAGTCATGGATGACCGAATGTATCAACTGTACCTTCTCATCCTGTGGAAAAGCATGAATGGAGGAGAGAAGGTGGAGACAGAATTAGACACACAGCTGGGACAGAGAGCATCTCAGCAACACAAGCTGCGTTTCCACTGACTGTAAAATTGCTCAAATTGGAATCATGAAAATAAATTTACTAAATGGAAATACTAGAATTTTGGAAAAAACCACTAAAACTGTGAGGTGTTATTTATTTATTTTTTTTTTTAAAAGTTGCTTATTGGCTAACAGAAAACATTTGTTTTCACGGCAGTTTGCATCCAGCAGAAGCAAAGCGATCATCGCAAAGTTCATCAAAAATTGAGTTTGTCATTCTAAAGTGTTGAATCTGTAGCGGCATTTGAAGGTAGCTGCTCCAAAGTATACGGGGTGTGTTGTTCATAAACACCAGCTCATCTTCTGATGACGAGCGCCAAGTGTTTACATCCATCAACAGCAACTGTAACAGGTGTGACTTCAATCAGGTTTGTCTTTTAATTAATGAGTTTTTTGGGGGGTTTTTTGTGTCTTTTTTGCATTAGCAGAATATCGAGAAGATTTTGCGCACGTTTGTAATGGAAACGCAGCCGTACAGCAGCAGACATTCAGGCCACCGTTTGGCTTCTAAAACTGTGTTTTTCAAAGTGTTGGCCACCAGGGGGCGCTACGTTTGGGAACCCATGTTCTAAAAGACAAACGGCAGCTGCTCAGATGTGTTCTTTCCGTTTGACACGGAGACATGGAAATGACACCAGATCAACGAAGAAGAAACACGTTTTGTTCGTCTCACTACAAACAGAGAACATGATGAGGTGAACAGCTGGTGGATGAAAAACAGACCCGGCATCATCCACCTACATTCAGCTTCACAACGGCACCGTTTCTCTCTCGCATGATCACAGTAGAGGCGCCACTTGGCTTAATTTCCACATTTAAAAATAAAAGACACATTTTTCCGCCCTCACCTTGTGGTGCACGGCCTCCTTCTGGCTGACCAGCTGGGACCGCAGGATGAGCACCTCCTCCTTGCGGACCTCCAGCTCCTCACAGGAAGCGTTGAGCTGGTCCAGGAGCACCTTGTAAGCGGGCGAGCCCGGCGCGCCGGCACCCGCGGCCGCGCCGCCCAGCAGGCTCTGCCTCATCTCGGCCAGGTCGTGCCTCAGCTTCTTGTTCGCCGACTCCAGTTCCTGACGCTGAGATCGGAGCGCCGCGGTTAGTCAGACACATCGCAGCGAGCCGGTGTGTGTGAGGAACGGTCCTGATCCTCCGCTTACCTTCAGGGACTCGTACTCCAGCTCTGCACCGCGAGCCTTCCTGAACTGTGCATCATCCTGAAACACACATCAAAAAAACCTGAGATAAATAGACAGAATGGACTCAGATACATGATTATATGATCATATATACATATATAGATACACAGACACACGAGGTAGCATAAATCATAAGTTGTTTTTTTTAAAGTAATTTTATGCAAAAAGTACAACTTTTTCAACCACACTTTTTCCTTCCACTTAACATTCCATTGAAATTTTTGGATACATCTTTTAGCAATAACTTTCAATCATAGAAAGGCCAAACAGAGTCACCTTCTCCAATGAAGACATAAATATAAAATCCAATCAATGAATAAATACTAATTTTTTTTTTCTTTAGCTGCCTCCCTATATTTTTTTTCTAGCCTGGTCTTGTCCACCTCTATAAATGCGAAGTTGAACATTTTCAGAGTTTGGGGATATCAAATACCATCAAAATGATCACAAACTCTTAAAACACATCACTCTGTCTGTAATGGATTTCTACATGAGTTTCACTTTTTGAAATGAATTGTTTTTTTTACCTCATCAGAAGCACCAGAAAACAAAATGCAGGTAATGTCAGGGTGAAGTGAGGGCCTGCCTACCCTGGCTCTAGCCCGCTGGAACTGCTCCTCTCTGTTCTCCAGCTCGTTGCGCAGCGACTGCTTCTCCTGCTCCAGCTCCGTAACGCGTTTCTGCAGCTTCAGGGTCAGCGAGGTGTCCATTCCCCGTGTCACGTCCTGAGTGACAAAGAGACGACGATTACAAGTTTACCAGCGAAACCCCGTTTGCCACACGTTTTGGAGCATAAGCAGAAGAAGTCTGTTTTTTCTAACAGTAGTTGCCGTCGGGCGCCTTACTTCGCCGACGCGGGAACCTTCTTCCATTTCGGCGTACTCTGAGTTGTACGTGTACTCCGACTCGTTGCTGCTGTGGGTGGAGTCTGTTCTCCGGTGGCCCGGTTTGGAGACGTTCTGCCCACACAAGAACAAATGATTCTTTAACTTAAAAAATCTAAACAAAACGTCAATCCCTTTATGTCTCATACATTACAAAACTCTTATCCTTCAGGTTTCTTTCCTTGTAACAGTATATTTTATTACTGAGGAACCATGAACGCTAAAAACGTCCCTGCATCAAATGAAATGTTTTAGAAAAAGTTTTCTCTACGAGCGAGGGAATTAATCTGACTGTAACCATCACAAAGAAAAACTGAACTAATGGAAGAAACAAATATGGAAGAAGGAAAATGAGAAACTAATACACAAAAGCAAAAAGTCCAAATAAGACGGGACTTTTGGTACTTTTCATAAACTCGATTTAAAACACTGGGGAATATTTTTGACGTTTCCAACAACAAAAAATCTCTACATATTTCCAGTTCAACAGCTTTTGAATACTTTTGTTCCTACATACAACGAGGTCTGAAAAGCTTTTCCCATTAATAGCAAGTTTAAATGAAATGTAAAATAAAGAACATGATGAGACGTAAGGCTGCAACTAATGATTATTTTAGTAATCAACAACTGTGAGGATTAATTGATTGCATGGAAAATGCTAATAATTTAATCCCTTTATTAAGGTAGAAAAATATTTTATTGGCTAAAATGCAATAATGTAGCATTTATTTAGCGAAAGCTTGATTATTTGTAGCAAATTATTCATCTGCAGCTGAAATATATTCCTAACATGTGAAAAGCTCAGCCCTGTCTGCTTGATGTATCAATACAGCGCAGGGCTGATCTGTTGCCTATATTTTGCATTAATTGATTAATAACTGAATTGCATAACATGATTTTTTTTCACAGAACTTCAACCAGGTGAAGCTCAAACTACGACACTTTCATCTTAAATGCAAAATGTATAGATATATTTGTCCAGTTCTGCCTTCTGAATATGTTGTTCCTTTAGCAAACTGGAGTCTAGGTTACAGTTAATCGATCACTAAATGAGTCAATCGTTTCAGTAATCGATTAATCACGGGCAATCCGATTAATTGTTTCAGTTCTTATGCACGCTGTAGTGCCGCAGTAGAAACGTTTGGTCCGTGTGACCCGGCCTCCTCACCGCGGAGTGAGCCAGCTCTTCCTTCAGGTCGTCGTATTTCTCCTCCAGGCGCAGGTGTTCGGTCAGCAGGTTCTGGTAGCGGGAGCGCTCCTCGTTCAGATCCGTCTCCAGCTGCTGGGTCTCCTGCGCGATCGCACGAGTCATTTTCTCTGGCGGGATGAAAAGGACAACAGAGGACAACTTTGTTTTGTTTTTTTCTCTCTTTATTTGGGAAAATAGACAAACAGTGAAAAACATTCATGACATCATTTTCCCAGTTTTTTGTGTTTTACAAAAGGAACTAAATGAAATGCTGTGGTTTGGTTTTTAACCACTTTTTGGTCACTGTTTATTTATATTTTTTTTAAACTGGCCCCTTACAAAACAATAAAGTATTTTTTTGTTAAATGCACATGCATCCCAATGGTCCAGAATCAGGTCACCCAGATAAAGGCTCCCCCTCTTAAAGGGAATATCTGAGCCACATCTATTGTTAATATGTTTATGAATTTTAATCCAGTTTAATCCAGTAATCTTAAATAACTTGACGACTAAAAAGACATGGTAGCGATTGGCTTTTGCTGAACCACAGAGCCGGGCCAAGCCTTTCTGGGGCCCTGAGCAAATTTTAATTTGGGGGGTCCCCCTCATACCAACATGTCAGCACCAGATGACATATTGCTGTAGATTTTAACCTTACAAGAGCAGCAAACAAGCAAAGATCCTCCAATTCATTTTCATGAATTTATTTGAACTTTAACTGGCGAGTTAGATGTCGTTTTTGTGCTGGTGTCACAAAAAATAAAAATAATAAATTGCACTGCCTTCTTCCATCCAAATTCTCACCAAAAATGTTGATCCGGTATCCATTTGCTGATTCTGACATGTTTTTCATTTCATTTTGCACAGATGTTTTTATATTCACTTCTTTCAAACAAAACAATCGTACTGATGAAGGACAGATGAAGCTTTCTTTATTTTTTCCTGCCGTAATAAAGTTATCAGTAGGAGCTGAAACACACCTGTCATCTGTTGACTTTGTTCCTGAATCATCCTGTTCAGGTCGTCCTTCTCCTTCTTCAGCAGGCCGTTCTGATCCTTCAGCTCGGAAACCATCTGAACAGAAAGAAACGATTGAATGCGAAATGTTGGGAGGAAGGAAGTCTGTGTGTCTCTGTGATGAAGTGGAGGGTGCACCAATCAAACCATAAAAACACACCAACTAAAAATGTCACTAAAAAGATTAAATGCAATTCTGATGAATGTTTCAGCGCAGTGGTCTCAACCTGCATTCCTCGAGGTCCAGTGGTCCTACAACTTTGGACCTTCTGTTGACAACTTAGTGAGTTTTCAGACTTCTCTGGCAACTTTTTAAAAAACAACTATTCTTCCGTGAAAGCACGGAGTTTTGAATAAATCATTAAAACATTCGATGGTGTCAAATACAATAAATAAATCAATTTTAAAAATCAGAATCGCCAGGTAATCTTTTTAAAAAAAATCTGCAACCGGCCTAAAAAATGCAATCGGTTCAACCTTAAAACGAAGCTCCACTTCTTTGGGAGAATCTGAAGGTTTTGGACATTTATTGTGCTGCATCTCGGTGTCCAAGTGCAATTAAGATAATTACGATAAAAAGAGTCATCTTTCTCTGATGCCCACATAAAGCGTCAGATGAAAGTAATACTTTGAAACTAAGGGAAACTGAGTCACATACAAGCTATCGTTTCTATTTATAGCATTTATATCAAACACTGTCTCAGGAGGCAGACGTGAGACATAAAAGTTAAAAATAAACACTCAGTTGTGAAACTAAAAACACACACACAAAGACCAACAAACAAACAAAAACAATCTGGGAAAGACGCCGTACCTTTTCCATTTCGTCCCTGTACTTTTGCGCCCAGTCCTCGATGGTCTTCTTCTCCTGCTGCGTGACGCTCAGCTCCTTCCTCAGCTTCTCCAGCTCCTCCAGCAGAGACGACACCTGGTTGGCTTTGTTCTTGGCGTCCTCCTCCACCCCTCGCAGCCGGCCCAGCTCGCCGCGCATGCGCTCGCTCTCGGAGGCGTACGAGCTCTCCAGAGAGACCAGTCTCTCGCTGACCACCCGGTTGTCCTTGTTCTGTAAGCACAGGGCGGGTAAATCCCGTTGGAAAAAACCGCTGGGAGCGTCTAATAAAGATGAGGATCGACCAAAACGGAGACCGGACGCCCGTCACCTGCTCGTCGATCTTCCTCTGCAGCTGCATGATTTTGTTTTCCATGCCTTTGTTGAGCTTCTTGAAGTGCTCCACCGAGCGAGCCTCGATTTTCAGCTTCTTCAGCTCCCACTTGGCTCTCATCCTGCGGATGCAGCACTGCAGGTAGACGATGGCCTCCAGGCAGCGCTTGTACCAGCAGCGGGCCAGCCAGCCGCGGACGTGCTTCTGAATGATGACCGCCTTGTGCTCCCGCAGCAGCTGCACACGGCAGGGAACAGAGACTTTGAATTACAGAACCGAAAGACGTCTGTGGAGAACTATGCAGATTTGAATGTAGGCCTGTCGCAATAAATTAATAAATTGCATTACGAACTGAAACGAGCTCAATAAATTCTATTTTCATCATTTATCGTTTTTCTCTCTCTATACCAAAAACTGGACGACCAAAGTCTTCAACTTTATAATTCATTTTATTTGTTTTGTTTGTTTACTTTAAATATTTAAAATGTCTTCTAGTCCAAGTATTAAACATTCATCAGAATTTAAAGTGTATTGATCACTGTGAATGTATTGTTTCATTACTATTTTATTACTTGAAAATCGACTCAAAACAACAATATTATCATTTATTCTGATACCGTCAGGGACAATTTATCGTCCAACAACAGGTTGCTGTGGTAACAGGCCTGTCCGAATGATCATCCTGACGAAGTAAGAACATGAACTGATGTGTCATCATGTGCCGGGTCTCACCGCCTGGTACTTCTGCCGGGCCATGTAGGCCCTGAGGATCGTCTGCATGGCCAGCGCCGCCGCCTGCTTCTGCCTGTAGCGTTTCCGCTCCACACACATCCTCTGGTACTTCTGGATGACGGTGGCCGCCTGCGTGCGCCGCATGAACTTCGCCAAACTGTCCGGAAACACAAATATGTTTTTTTTTTTTTTTCTTTTTCTACACATAACTTCAGCTCTTTCTTTAGATTCTTTAGTTCCAGTCTCGGGAAAACATTTGCCACTGGCGAGCCTGTTTGCGCAAAATAGACATCTATGTCCTTTTCTCTTTAGATTACCTTCGATAACCTCGTTTTGTTTTCGTTTTGCAGTTTGAAGTGTGACGTGAAGCCAGTGGCCATTTCACATCATGCATCATTTCAGACCAACCAGGACAATATGTTTCACTTGCAATTGAGAACTTACAATTTAAAGCCATTTAGGGCTGTAGCTAACAATTATTTTAGTAAAAGCTCAGTGCTTTCGGCTTGACTTATTAAAACACTTTATAGCTAATCTGTTGATTATTTGTGGAAAACCAGATTAGTGACTGGATAGCAAAAGGTGATAATAGGAGATTTTAAAATTTTTTTTTACAGAATTTGAATCAAGCGAAGCTAAAACGATATCATCTGGTTCTTTTCATCTTAAATGCAAAATGTGTATTTTTTGTAGTTTTGCCTTTATTACTGCTCTGAATATGTTGTTCTCTAAGAAAATTGCCTTTTTTTTTAGTTTGTACACTCCGGTTAATGATTAATCAATTGCTAAATTAGTTGACGATTACTTCAATAATCGATTTATCACGATTAATCATTTCGGTCCTAACGTCATTTTCTATATTTCTAGAGAGCCATAAGCAAATTCCTCTGCATTAATTCAATAAATACATCCTAAAAAAAAGAGCAGGAGTTTAAAGTTATTGTGGCTCAATCCATGTTTCATTATGAGCCAACTTCCACAAAAGAAAGAGAATTTCTGACTCCGCCCACTATTTTCCTCTTTTAATAATCATCAAGCCAACATGTTGCTTGACTTATTGACTTATAAACGTCATTGTACAGTAACTCAATTTCCACGTTGTATAGCGAAAACCCGAGCTGTCGTGACGGGCCACCCACCAGCGGGCCTGGTATCCCCTGGTGAACCTCTGAACGGTGACGGCGGCGCTGCGCTGGCGCAGGTACTTCTTGCGCGCCAGCCAGCAGCGGATGGTCTTCTGGATACGGATGCAGGCGGCACGCAGCTTGTCCGCTCTCAGCTTTTCCAGGTACGCCACCTGGCCGGCCCTGAAGAATATCTTAGTCTTACCGAACTGATACTTATCCTGGTCCTGAGGAGACGGGAGTGAAGAACGGAGAGCGCAGGAAAGAGGAGAGTCACCGTTTGTGGGATTATTTAAAAAAATTTTTTTTTTAAAAAAGCACATTGTGAGCAGTACAGTGGAACGTTAAATCTGACCTGTACTAATTTCTCCAGAACATTCTTGCAGGTCAGCTTCTTATCAGGGAGCACATCTTTCTGCTTCATCAGCACTCTGTAGCGACTGAAGAACTCCTGGTACGTCCATCTGGAAAAACACACGCAGAAAACTGAGCGCTTCCTCCTCATCATCATGGAATACACAGTTATGGTGAAAGGAAAGTACACAACATTTAAGCTCTACGCTTTCAGGTATTTCGATGTAGTTATCAGAAACTTTTCACCAACTTTTCCAACCGGCATCACACATGATGATTGTGTGAGTCAGCACACATTAGCTTGAATTAAAGTAATTTAAAACCCAGTAATAAACAGATAAACTATATATTATAACTCTAAATTGTACAAAGTATGTTTAAGACAGAATAAACGATCTGCGTAGAATAAAGTGTTACAAAGCATGGAGATAGAGAGCATCCAAAACAGTAATTGTTGACCATGTATATACAAAGTTTTATTTTGTAATAATCACCAATTTATCCATAAATACCTGGAACTTTGTTACATATAGCACTTCTAAAGAGATCAGACAGATCGTAGCATCAGAAAGCAGCAGCTGTTTTCGTTTTTGCTTTTTTATTGTAAGGATGCTTGGTTACCTGGACGGGAAGCCGGCCGCAGATATGCGGATGGTTTCCAGGACACCACAAGCTCTGAGCTGCTGCACTGCTCGCTTTGGATCAAACCTGCCAACAACACGTAACCACAGTCAGCATGTTGGCCTGCAGGCACGCTGGGGCAAAAAGGACGACTGGGCTACATTACAGACGAGGGAGTAAATTTAAAGAAATTTAGCAAAGCAGGAAAAAAAAAACCCAATGCCAGGAGAAGAAAGTAGAGAGAGGAGACTCACGAGAAGGCCAGCTTGAAGTCATTGGGTTTAATGCAGCGGACATAGTGTGGAGTGGTGGCGTTCAGAGTCTCCATCAACATTTGGAGAGAGTTACGAAACTACAAGAGAGAACCAGCGTCCTTCAGCTGCAGCTAACCACTGTTTTCGTAATTGATTATTCAAACAATTAACCGATTAATCGGATCAAAAACATTGTCACATAAGCAAATTTTTCACTCAGTCACTCAGCATTTTTTTAAACAGAATATTAGAAATACATTAAACGATAAGAAAATAAACATCCCGTAACCTGAAAGGCAATAATGTAGTTTTACTTTAGTAAATTTGAGCTGCGTGCAGCTAACACTGCATCCAGATTTGTGTAAAACATCTACAAACATGTTTTATTATTTATTTTGTTATATATTTTGAACAATGTTGTCTTAATTTCTGCTCTAAATATGTTTTTTTAGCGTAATTATCAATTGTCATTGATAATTACTTCAATAACTGATTAATCGCGATTAAGCCGATTAATCGTGTCAGCCCTATAACGAACAGTAACGTGTTTTTTTCTATTTGTTATCAGGTGTGTGTCTGTATGTGACCCTGTAGGGGGCAGTAACACCCACCTGACAGCCCACTGTCTTCTTGTGCTCCTTGCTGCTGGTGTCCCGGCCCTTGTCCGGTTTGATGCTGAGGCGGGTCCGGCCCCCGGTGCCGGGCACCTGACCGGTGGGGGTGGTCGCCTTCTCCTCGTCCTGGAACAGCTCCACCAGCAGGTTGAACTGGAAACGGCAGCCCGATTACAGTTAGCAAAAAAAACAAACAAACAGTACAAGAGAAGACGCTTCAGGCTGAAGGCTAGAGTCTCCCAGCCATGCTGTTAGGCTCTTCTTAAGCTTTGCCAAAAGCAATGACAGTAAATGTGCTTTTGTACCTTATAACTACTGAGAGAAGTTCTTGCATTTTAACATTTCATGAAACGAAACGTAAGTGTGTGTTACTTTTAGACGAGAGAGTTAATCAGACTCAAATACGTGAGTAGAGGTCACACGCTCAATCAATTAGTTTGAAAGTTAAAAAAAAGAATAGAAAAAACAAACATGGTGAAAACGTTAAAAGTTTGGTCATGTATGACAAAACGAAGGTCATACATGACCGCATGGCGTAACCCGGCCATAGAGTTAGGACGTAAACACTGTCAGTCCCACATGACACTGAGGTTACATGATGAAGATGCAGCTTCACGGCGCCATGCTGCTTCTCTAACCGCCTCGTTAAGCAGGACAGCCGCGATGCCTTCAGCTCTCAGCTTCACTCTGGAAGATAAAAACGCTCTCCTTCCTTTGTTCCTGACTGTAGAGACGAGTCCTGACTTCTCCCCCCTGCAGTGCCACTGTTGCTCCCACCCCCATGCAGCACACACACACACAATGTCAAACTCCTCAGTGCGCATTGAGTGAAATAACTCGGTGCCACAAAGAGAGAAAGAGAGAGACAAGGAAGGAAGAAAGGCAAAAACGCTAAATGAAGAGCTACAGGCACACCGGCGCTTTCAGAGCGCTTCTGTTTACCTTCTGTTGGCGGGGAAGGTTGTCATGATGAGGACACACACACACACACACACACAGACAGACAGACAGACAGACAACAGATGGACACACAGTTACAAAGAAACACATGGCATTAAAGGAAAAAGTTTAAAGGAAGTTAAAAAATTATTATCATCCTGCTCTAAACAAAAAAATGAAAATAAAACTGAAAGAGGATAAATGGATGGAAACATGACTTAAAAACAAAGTTAAGAGTTTCCAGTGAACCATGCTGATGTAAAGTTGGTCAATAAAATCATCCATGTAGAAACACGTCAGCTCTTATTTGTTGAGTTGTTCTTTGCTCTGTGGAGAGTCAGGCTGTGTGTTTTTCTAAATACAACAATCCGTCTCTTCAGGAAGTTTAGATTGCAACTATTAATGCAAATTCCCTCATTTGCTAATTTTGTGCGGATTTGCAATTTCCACCAGTCATCACAACTTTTCTGCACATCTCACCAAACAGTTTAACGTTTTCTTTATTCCCATCTTTTCTGACCAATCGCTGCAACACAGGTGAATTTTGACCAATCCCCTTTACCCTAATCTAGATTAACTTCCTGTTTCATGATGTTTCTTCAATTTCTTTGTAATTTAGTTTGGGTTTTTTTGCAGAAAACATCTTTATAATGTTCCTACTATGAATACAATTCATGTTAATTTGAATGACCAATGTGAAATTCTTCTTTTGCACTTTGACCCCTCATCAGGTCATGAAATTTTATATAAATTTAATTTGCACTTCGAATATTAACCATGTTGAAATCCTGGTTTTTGGGGAAGTTTATGTGCTGCAATTTCAACATAAAGTAGTGCATTTTGTAAAATAATAAAGCTAATAATAATAATAACAATAATAACAACAATAATAATAATAATGAAATTGCAACTTTGACCACAACATTTTGAAAAAGATTCTGCAAAATTAGTAGTTTTAGGCTGCAACAACCACAAAAAAAGTCGCAACGTCCTGGAAGGACTGAAAAAGTTGAATAAAAGAATTTGTTTTAGTGAAATTCCTGTATTTAGGAAATCCAGGAATACTATTATTGCATAAGTGGATTATTTAATCCACAACTATGCACTACTTTATGTTGGTCACATCCAGGGTCAATAAACGGAGTTTGTATTGTGATGAAATGTGAAAAAGATGGAAGCGTATGAACACTTATCGAGCCACTGCAGACAACTTTCTGCTGTGATTTATCGTAGCGACTACAGCAGACAGCTACGTAATTAAAAACAGAGAATTCAGCATTTTCTTCTCGCAACGTTTTGAATGATGATGGAATTAGTAGTTAGTGGCTCATTATAAATGCTACCTTCAAAAATCGGGAGCATCATTGAGGATCCAGTGAAGGAAATGAAGTGAATCACATTGAAAATCATACCTGGTCGTTTATCATTTACGATGATTTTAAAAACAGAAAAAGTGTCGACTCGCACACGAAACGATTAGATCAGCTGTGCGGAATACTAAAACGGAAATTAAACTAAATCTCATTAGAAGTTAATTATCCCCTGATCTTGATTGCATCCGGTGTGTTTGAGAGCATTAGGATTTCTGGTTAGAGTTGTTAAAGTCTAATATTTCACATCCTCTTACCCAGCTCTGCTCCTGTTCAGGTCTATAAAAGAACAGCTGAAGGTCAGTGTGAGAGAAACAGTCGTAGTCTACATGTGTGTGTTGATTAGCGTGTGCAAAGCAACATGTGAGTTATTTTGTAAAAGGCACAAATAAAATAAAAAAAAAAGAGATACTGGCTTCATTTAAGCTAGTTAAGATCGCTATGTGAGTATGTGTGGGTTTTAGTTTGGCTGCAAATACAAAAACACAACAACACATCCTAAATAGATTGATGATAAATTATTCAGACAATAGTTGTAACAAGCTGCTCCAATGTTTTAAATTAAACTGGTACATTTGGCTTTCATTTCATTTGGTTCTTATTCGCCTTGGACAGTTTACACAAACCAGTTACACTCTGAGTGTGTTTAAGATTTAAATCAAATCTGCCTTTAAAAAAATGCTGAGTTGATTCTATTGTTGTTGGAATAATTTCACCATTCTGGTGTGGCCAGTGGAGGGCGCTGTTTCCCCTATTCCTTCAAGTGACATCGATAGTTGGAGAACTTCTCACAGTTTATTCTGAAGAAGCAGCTGCCTTCCTTTATTTATTTCCCTGAATTTCATTTATTTTGATACATTTTTAAGCTCATCATCCTCTAACTAGACAGTTAGTTTGATCCGTTTCTGTGACAAACTGTGACGGCGGTGCCGTGCGTCTCACCTTGCTGGCCTTCAGCACATGGATCTGCTCTTCGTTTACTGTGTCCTTGTTCTTCTCCAGGAAACCGTCACACTGATACTCAACCTGCTCGACAACAACAGCGACTCAAGATCCTAACGTGCATTTTGTTTTTAGATATGCAACATCAAGAATCGGACAGATTAAGGTTTGCAAGAGGCATGAAGTGATAACAGATGATAAGAAGAGGCTGATCTGAAATCAGTGCAGCACAATTTTCGATATAAAGATCTTTAAAATAAATATAACAAATATAACAAAATATTTTGTCTAGGAACTAATTTGCCTTTTTTTTTTTTTTTTTTTACAAACTATTCAATAAATAAGCTCATAATAAAGGTTGGATAAAACAAACAAACAAACAAACAAAAAATTATACTACCCTGCTGATCAGTAATACGTCCTTCCTGTCGCTACTTTATAAAATATAAACTAATTTGTTTCATTAATGTCTAACACTTTGAACCAATACATCTTGTGGTGTGACGTAAAGACAGCGCAACCTGAATTGAAACTATTTCTTTACCTTAATTAATAAAAACTGACATTGAGAAATTCACCTTATCAGCAAAGTGTTGGATGATGAAGGCGCGGTTGGACATGCGCGGCTTCTCGAACAGGGAACAAGTCTTCAGGTGAGTGTTGTACAGCTTCTGAGCCCAGGAGTCATCAGAACCTTTCGGCATCTGAAGAAAACAGAAAGAAGATGAGCGATTAAGCAGCAGAGCAGCATTATCTTGTTCCGCAGATGATTTAGAAAAATGTTTCTGCTTGGATCACAATGAAATGCCACCAACTTCAGAACTCAAGTCTAGAAAACGACCTTGAAAAGATTGAGAGTCTCATAAGGTGAAATATTTGAGGTAATGTTGTAAAATTGAGCAGGACAGTGACCAAACTCAGTTTCTCACATGTGTGGGAGGGGAACATTTGAAAAAACTGATTGCTTGGTAATGACATGTCCAAAGACAAATATGAATCTGAAGTCCAAAAGCTACTGAAAAGCAAACTTTACTTTTGCTACTTCTTTACATTAATCATTAACTTTGATTCCACATGTAGCATGAAAATGCTTTTCATATTTTAGAAGGTGCAACAAAGCAGGGATTTGTAGTGATTTAAGATAAAAAATAAACAAAACACATGACATGTAGTCTAGTCGTGCACCGATTGCAGTTTTCTGGCCAATCACAATCCTTAAAAAGCCGTACCTGGCAACTCCGACGTTTTTGTCTAAAAAGTTGCTCAAGGTGGCGACAAACTTGCTAACTTGGCATCGGTGGGATGGCTACAGTTTACCACACACATATAAGATCGGATGCTCCTGTAAATATCGGCCAATTGCGAACTCCCAAAATGAATGACATGAGGGCAGATTTATCAGTGCACCCCTACTGTACGCTTTATGTTTGTGTTGCAGACATTTGTTGCAGGTTTCCCCCAGTATCTCATAAGCCTGGCGGGCCACCAGGCTTTACTCGCCCCCCACCAGTCTTAGCATCATTTATTTATTTTAAATAGGCATCAACTGCAACATTTTTTAACACAAAAATACATTGGGCTGCCTGTGGATTGCCCTACTACCGGGCTTAGCAGCTTTTCTGGGGGAAACACTGAGTTTTATGAGCAATAATCCCTGACCGCATCTTGAAACATGCACCATGTTTTCAAGGTGCATAAAAACCTTGAAAACATTTTCCTGACTTCATATGAGAAGATGCTCCATGTTTGCTGCTCTGACTCTGTACCTTGCACTCCTCGTCCAGCAGGTCCAGGATGCCCATTTTGGCTTCTATGAGGTTGATGCAGGGCTGATTGTCATAGAAGTCGATCAAAGTCCAGGGGATCTGCTCCTTCATGTACTCCTCCTGCTCTAGCTTGAACACGTGCTGTTGACAAAATATGCAAACAAACAACAATAAAAAGGCAGTTTAAAAGCCAAGGAAATGTTTGGTGGTACGTATGGGAAGTCTAGTGGATAAATCGACGCTGCTCACCATGTTGAACTGTTGCTGCAGTTTTTCATTTGCGTAGTTGATGCAGAACTGCTCAAAGCTGTTGATTTCAAACGTTTCAAACCTAGACAGTCAAAAGATAAATCACTGGACTTGCACTATAAACCTACATCTACATACTGATGTAAAAAAAAACAAAACAGTAAATTACACTTATGTACTTTTTCAATCACTCTGGTACAGTCAGATTTTTACCATAGCTATAGCTAACTATAAGTCATGCCCTCCACTAAACCACCCATAATAGAAGAAATATTAAAAGAAAATATTGATAAAAGCTAAGCTATAAAAAGTCCAGCTTGCCACAAGCCATGTAGGATATGTTGGCCCTCGTCAGATGGGACCGAAAAGTTTTTCTGCAACCATGCAAATGCTATGTGTGGCATGCTAAACATGAGACATAAGACAAGTGCAAAGATCCACGTTCCAGCAATTTGGAATGGCTTAGTCAAAGTCCAGAGCTAAATCCAACTGACAATCTATGGCAAGTCTCAATAGATGTTAATGAGCCCCCCCCGCCCCCCATCAAATCTGAGTGAAGTTGTTAGAATGGGTAAAGATTTTTGTCTTTAGCTGCACAAAATTGTAAAGAGACACAAACACCTCCCAAAAAAACTTGAAGTTGCTATTGAGTAAAAGGTGGAGTTAAGGTGAATAATTGTGAAAAATATGGGCATAAAACGTATTAATGCTGTTAGAAAGCACTGTAGCAGAGTGTCTGCAGGATTCACCAATGGAATTAAAGATGTTTTAAGACCATTATGAATAAAATGTCAGACCTGGATCTCAGAAATGTAGAAACTTCATCCAATTTAAACTGGCAATAAATCTGAACTCGCCAGTGACAGAGGCAAAACAGCTAGCTAGCGTATGTTAGCTACCATTAGCCTCAAGTGACTCAAACTTTTGACGGACAGAAAAGTCCCGCAAGAAAAAAACCCATATACGATTAAGTTGTCCCGCCGCAAATTTAATACCTGTTTTAAGGCCGATTTACTTTCTCAAACGGAAATTCAAGACATTTTAAGGTCTTCATTTGAGATCTATGAATTGAAGACTTTATAAGGATGTGCAGACACCTTATGTAGGTGAAGTAATCCACGGTAAATCAAAGCGAAACGACACTGACTGCACCTCATTTCTATTATTTACATCTGTCTCTTGATTGGCCCTCAGCCTCCCGATCCACCAACCACAGCTCAGCTGCTGCTTGTAGTTACCCATAGATGTCCAGGACTCCAATGAAGGAGTGTTGCTTGACGTTGGTGACCAGCGCCTTGTTCACATGCTCTACGATCCAGTTGAACAGCTTGGCATAGATATGTTTGGACAGAGCGTCGCGAGCGTTGGTGGCCTGAAGCCGGGGGAGGGGCTTGATGTAGGTCTCTGTGGCCGTCTTCAGCTTCCTGTGGCACAGCCACTGGGACATGTCCTGATAGGTCACGCCCACCAGCTCACAGAACGCCGTCAGGTGGCGATTGTTGGGCTAAAACAGAAAGCCGAAAATGTTCATCTTCTAAATACATCAGGAAAAAATTATTATTATTATTATTTTAATCGTCATAAAACTATTACTTTCTGTTTATCTAGAACATTGTCACAACAAACAGATATTTGCTGGATGATAAATTGTTCCAGAACCCTAAAAATGCCAGTGCAAATGCAACTTTCATTTGTAAAGAAATCTTAATCGCTGGATCTAGAAAGACATTTTAAATATCAAAAATAAAACATGACAACCAAAATCAATAAAAAGGAAAAAAACAAAAAACACTCAAAGCCAAAACTAAACATAAAAATGCATTATGACGTCTCTGTAAACAAAATTGCCCTTCAAAAAATATTAATCATCACAATGGAAATCATCAAGCCCATTCTAATTTATTATGAAATGTAACTGATTAATATTGTCAAAGCTTTATGCATCTATGTAAATATATCTCCAGAACAAGTTCTAGGAACCACATTTCTAATGCAGTTAAAAAAACAAAAACAAAACCAGCCTCCTCACAGCAATAAGGCTGCTGTCCGAGTCTCTGTCTTTTATCTCCACGTTTCCAAGGTGAAGAATAGCAGCCAAGACCTGGAACAGGCCGATCTGATACGACTCGTTTATACCTGCAAAGACAGACAAATAGATTCATCGAACGCTTCGTATGTGCTGCATTTTAGGAGCAGGGTAAATTCAGCAGTTGGAGGTGTTAATGGAGGACGTGCAGAAACATAAAACACACAAGTGTGTGTTTTACCCAGAAGTGTGAAGGCGTGGCGAGTGGTGCGAAGCTCTTTGGCGTCGTCTACACCTTCGATGACGGGACTGCGGCCCTGCCTGGTGTAGAGGAAGTCGTTTGCGGTGCCTGAGAGGAGAAAGGTGGATTACTTCTAGGTATTTGATTTTAGATTGTGCAAAATGGGTAAATGTGTTACAACACAAACTTCAATGATTCTCCTAACTACAGACATGTACAAGTTCCCTGCTGCTCCCTGACAATGACTAGCATTGATTTTAGCTGTCATGTTGTCAAGACAACACACTAAATTTTAACTGCACACATGATATCGAAAAGAAAAATGGACACAGTGCTTTGCTATTAAATGCCAACACTGACCATTTCTTTCTCAGAAAGAAGATTTCACACAAATCTAGAAATTAGGAATCAGACAACATTTATTTGAAATGTTGTCCTGAGAACATTCCCTCTCCGGTCAGCCGCCATGTGATTGGCTGAGTTTCTGCAAGACAAATGAAATCAAAAGCACTTCTGTGTGAGAGTGATGAAACCCAAACTTTCACACAATCACGTTCTTTATACACATTTAACACTTAATTAGAGGATGGCCTGTTGCCTGGCAACAAGAGGCAGTAACATGACTGTGACAACCACTCCATTAACAGATCCAGGAAGTCAGCAGGAGAGGAAAAGACAGCAGCTGTGACTCTGTGTGTGAGTGTGTGTGTGTCCGTGTGTGTGTGTGTGTGTGTGTGCGCGCGCGTCTAAAATCAGGCTGAGCAGGTGCAGCTCCGCTGTGGGTGCCTGATCAACTCAGAGAGTAAGTTGGTCCAACATGACTGGATCCATCTGAGTTGAAATGAAATATGATTCACTGTATTGATGTTTTAGGACAGGAAGTGTTCAATGTAAGCATGGAGCACGGGGAAAATACTACAACTTTATTTTTAAACAATACACACAATGTTATACATATTCTAAATATTTATCTGAAAGTAAAAGCTCAGAGATATATTTGAGAGAATTAAGGCAAAATACATTTCTGAACAGATTTTCATCACTGCCCGTTCTCCACATGTTTCTGGCACCGATAAGACAACTGAACTCCTGCTTACAAAAAGGATAAATTTGGATTTTTTAAAATTTATTTAACCTTTTTTAAAACCATTGAGATTAAAAACCTCTTCTTCAAGGGAGTCCTGGCCAAAAGACAGCAACAAATATCCAAAAATATTTAGTGGCACAAAAAAGCATGAAATCCTACAGACTCTAGTTGAGGTAAATTTTAAAACTAAAGTTGGTAAGACACCTCCGCTTATTAATAAGTCAATAGCAGATTGTTATACTTGTGCTGTTACTTTATTAAGAGCAAAATGTTAAAAAGGTCTAGCATTTAGGAGTGCACTGGTAAATAAAATAAAAATGGTATCAGCACGCACTGGAATCAGCAGTTCAGGCTTTTTAAAGAAAAGTCAGTGCAATAAAAACATTTCTTTGAATACAATTTCTAACTTTTGGTAAATTGTTTATTTACGGGTAACTAATCTAAAATTAAAGATGTCAATGAACAAGGATATTTTAACCCTTTTTTTTCCTGGTGAAATTGAACGGTAAGTGAGGAGGTTCATGTAACTTACTTAGCCTCAGATTCTTGAACTCAGGCTGATTAGCTGATGCACAGAGTTGATAGAAGATATGGTAATTCCTCTCCTCGTCTGCCTGTGGAGCAGGAAGAACAAATAACATAAACCTGACAACACACAAGCTACAAGAACTACAACTAGAAGGACCTACAATAGAACAATTTAAATCATACATATCCATATTTTTCAAATCATTATAGGCGTACTTTGGATTACAAGTGTCATGACTTGACACTTTTAAAACTGGAAGATCTGGAATTAGCACTTTGCTGCAGGGCACGCAAGCACACTTGCATGAAATAGAAACAAAACATGGCCTCCCTGATTTAAACTCCCAGCAAGCAGAGAACATCAGTTTTAACTGAAAATCAGTGCTGCGTATCAAAATCAAAACCTCAAACTATGCAGTCTGGCACCTGTGACCCACATCGCAACAGGAAACTCCCAAGCACAGAATGTAAACACACTCCTAGATATGAGTTTCTGGTGCTAGGCATGAAGACATGTGAGAAGAAAAAGTAAAGGCCTTACTCTGCAACATCCTCATTCCTCAACAGCGCCGTCTATGACACCAAAATAAACATCTGTTCTTAATTTAGAAGCTGCCATCCTGGATCTATGAGTAAGTCGGTAAGACCTGATGAGCACGCACATACATGCAATAAAAACCAATAAAAGCAAAAGGAAGTGAGTTTTTAAATTGGACTGGACAAACCAGACACTCAGAAAGAAAAGGAAAAGGAAAGTAGACTTTATAAACAAGGAAGTAACTCCTGAATACCTGGTCTGCACAAACCACACCAGAGCCAGACTGACAGCTACTGCTTGGGCAAATAAAAAAACGTCAGATTAAAACTTATATTTGCCAGCACATCACTGACACTGATAAACTCTCACAATGAAATATCACATTTGATTTTGGACATTCATCGAAGTAATAAAAACGATCTCTTCTTTTAAACATCTGATCTAGATAAAGCCAAGGATTGCCATCTTGGAATATCTCTAATGTGACCATAGAGCAAAGGAAACAGCTCCGTCGGGTAGGCCTGGCTTGTTTGGTGACACAGTACAGTCGGCACTAGGTGTGACAGATTCATTTCTTCATCTGAAATATCCATTCTAATTTCTTAGACTATGCAGCGGCTTGCAGAAATCTCTCACTCCAACGTTTTCACATTACATCTACTTTCAGAAAACAGACCTTGATGTATTTGAGATAGATTGACAAAGCTGTGCATTACTGTGACATAAAGGCCTTTTTTTGATTTTACAAATAAAAATTAGAGAAGTTTGGCAACTCCTTCAGACTAGCCAGCAACAATTAGCAAATGCCTGGTGGAACTGGGAATCTGTTGAGCTCATTATAGCAGCTACGCTGGTAAAACTGTTGTGAAAGGGTGAAAAGAGGAGCCATGTTGTTATGACTTCCTGAGGGTGGAGTTTCAGAAAGAGCAGCAGATTTTAAAGAGACAGAGAAAGTGACGAAGTTGTGTCATAAATCACATATGTCGCTTAACAAACGTGCATTTGTGCCGTCACCTGGAACACCACTCTGGATTTCTCCAGCAGATATGTTCTCATGTTGGCCCCGATGATGCGGTATCGATTGTCAAAGCCGATCTCGATGTATTTGCCAAAGCGGCTGCTGTTGTCATTCCGGGTGGTCTTTGCGTTTCCGATGGCCTGAAAAAAAGAGAGTCACATTATGCTAACAAATATTTTATGATCATTTAAGTTTGCATATTTGTCAGTAAAATTCCTCAGAAAGGTTCGTAAAGAAATAGAAGGAAATCAGCCAATTTGAAGCCTATTTTTATAACTCTCCAGTCATGAACTCAAACATGTAACATGATAACTAAGGATTGTAGCTGTCTGAGAAGTAGCTGTTGTTTTTTTTTTTTGTTGCAATTTCTCTGGACTTGCCAAATTAGCTGGAGAGTCCACTCTTGTATTGTTCGGAAATGCCCTTATATCCCCTTCCAGAGTGAAGGGCAGCAAAGGCTTCCCCAGTTAAATGCTAACATCTTTCCACCTTGGCACTTTGAGAAGACAAACCAGGGTTTTATAAACCTGGCGGGCCACCAGGCTGAATTTTCCCCCCACCCCCAACAACCAGGCTAAGCACCATTTTTATTTTAAGTAGGGTTTCTTATACACCAGTAACAGTAAAGACAGATTAAGCTAGGTTTACAGTTGACGTGTTGAACTGGATGCGCACCACCCTCCTCGCGCAATTGGGGTTTGGCCTCACAAGCTATTATTTCCAAATGATGATGCCTGCTCGTGCAAATTTCTGTAGAAATATTGATAAATTTATGAGGTAAGATTTCAGTCATTTCATAAGTTTAAACTATAGCACTGCGTGTTTAACAGACGAAAACATAGGCATATTCTCCTTTAAGGAATCAGTTTTTGAAGGGTAACACTGCCTTCTGAGCTACTGGATGAATTCAAATGACTCAACAGCAGTCAGCAGCCAGACCCCCATCCTATGAGGATCATTGATCAATGAGCCCTGGAGGAATCATCAGCAGACGGGCAGAGCCACATAAACACACACACACATCAAAGCTGAATACCAGCTAGCCTGAACAGAATTAGATTAAGCACGAGCGCAGCGGGTTCTTGCTGAGTTAAGGCCAAACACACAGCCTTTCACTGCAGACAAGGAAGCATTCAGCAGAGCAGGTATTCCAATCTCTGTCAGCATCAGCCAAGCATGAGCAAACAGCACACACACCCCGACTCCCTCTCTCCCCGTCAAGCGGGCATTCACACAGGCAGCTTCTGTGAAATCGGCGAGCAAGGCTGATGCAACCATCTGCTCTAAATCCAGGTTTACAGGCGGAGGTGACATCACCGCTGCGACACGAGGAGAAAGACGTTTATTCATTCTGCGAGCCCATCCTTGAGTGGCTAAAGACTGATGTGAGCACGGTGGCTAAAAAGGGACCAACAGGACGGACGGATGGTGAGACTAAGAGAAGAGAAAAACGCTAAAGAAAAACAGAAACACTGGAGGGGAAGACTTCTGCTGAGAGCAGCCAGGGGTGAGGAGATCATAGAGAGAGGTGGAGAGGAAGAAGGGAGGAGTCAGTGGATGTAAATGAAGGAGAGAGGACGGGATCCCTTATTGAAATAAAAAACGTTAGTGAATAAAGGAACGCAAAGACATTCAGACTTAAAAAATAAAAAAGAACTGTGTCAGGGAGTTCAATATGACAGTCACAAAGCACATTCAAGAGGTCAGGTTCTTTTCCTGGACAATATAGATTTCTGATTTTCTGCAGACTCTGATTCATATAATTCTTTTATAGTGTTTGTTTTCGACAGTGTTGTTTTCTAACCCTCCTGCGGTTTTAACCCTGAGGTGTTCTGTGCTTTTACAAGGTTTTCTTTTGTATGGTTTCGGGGACTGACGGTCTGACAACCCCTCACCCCCGGACCTCTCCTTGGTTTGCAACCTTTGATTACTTCTCTTTAATTTGCCACTGTAATGTATTTTTTTTGTATATTGTGTTCTGTTTTTATCACATAATGCACTTTGAACTGCCTTGTGCAATTCAAATAAACTTGAGTCAAACAAATTTCAGTCAAGGGCAAAACAAAAGCATCACAGTTCATGCTGCTGAATGATGTGTTTATAAACTGAAAATAGTGGGAGTTATTTAATCTGATGCATTCAATGAGCAGTGGAAACATTTCTTTTGATTTTTAGGTTTTTGGCAAGCCGATTACCAATTAAAGCCAAATAGGGAAAAATTGGCTGATTCTGATTTATCGCAAAAATACTGGAATCTCTCTAAATGTCAAACTTTCTATTTAATCCATTCAGGATGACAGGCAGGAGACCTGATATCCTGGCATTTCTCTGACTTATTTTGTGTCCTTGCTTTCTTTTTCTCTTTGTACTTTGATGCAAGGAAAAATTGGTCTATTCCAGTCTCTGGTCGATTGATTGGTGCATCTGGAGTAATTTTCTAGAGATAAAACTAGTTTTCTTACCTCCATGATGGGGTTGGAAGCCAAAACCTTCTCTTCAACGTTGGCCTCGCTGGCAGAACCACTGACTGTAGCAAAGTACCGCATGGCATATTTGGCTGAGACGGTCTTTCCTGCTCCGGACTCTCCACTCACGATAATAGACTGGTTTCGCTCATCTCTGGCAAATAATAATAATAATAATAATAATAATAATAATAAAAAGTTACATTATAAGATGAAAACTGAAGTTCAAAGTCAAATACAAAAGTTGAGGTCATGCTGAAAGTGGATCATGTTTGTTGGTGTCTATTATTGGTTTTAGTTTATCCCATCATCTTCCCTTTTTGAGTGTTTATGGTCAAATGTGAATAATCAACACTTACAAGTTGCACAGCAGTCATCAGTGAACAAGTCTATTCGAAAATTAATCTTCATGTACGGCTGGACCCACTGCCACCGTTTCTGCTTGTTAGCTCTGGTTAGGGGCCCAATAGTAGGGTTCATGCACCGCCAGCCTCTGGAGGATCCTCCACCTTCAGGTTCCAGAGGCACCAGCAGCTTCAAATAACTGTTTGCTGCTTTGTAAGGGCATTTTAACACACAATACCATCTATAAATTTAATAATGCAACAAGATATTTTATCTTTATGACACTCAAATCCAATTTGCATAATAATTTGGAACATGGTGTAAATAGGTCATAGTCAAAACTTCTGAATTTTAGCTTCACCTGGTTCAGATTTACTAAAGGAATGTCATGTTATTGCATTTTTATGCAATAAAATGTTTCTTACTTAAAGAAGGAAATGAACTATTTGTGTATTAGCCTCTTTAATGTATTTCTAATATTGTGGAAAGGCTTTAAGTGGTTAAATAAAAGTCAGTGGGACGTGCTTTTTCTTGTTTTTTTGTTGTTTAAATATGATGAATCAATTAATCGTCAGAATAAACAATTACTACAATAATCGTCTGTTTTGACTGCAGAACAGAGTTTGGTGTCTTCCTCTTTGTGTGGGCGTCTCCTTTGAGATCACATGAACAAGAAGTGAGCGGCAGACAGTGTGACCACCATGTGGTTATTTTGGGCCCGGCTTTGACCTACAAACTCTGGAGAAAGAGGGAGGGCTGAGCTACAGGGAGACTGCAACCAAGGCTCCTCAGGTAACACACACACACCTACACACACACACACACGCGCACACCCACACACACACACACGCACACCTTGCCATCTGCTTGTAAGCCTCCTCTGCCACGGCAAAGATATGTGGGTCCATGTCTCCCATGTTCTGCCCGCTGTAGGCGTTGATTATGTCCGTTCCATAGATCGGCAACGTCTCGTACGGGTTGATGGCCACGAGAACGATTCCTGCGGGAGAGAGAAAGAGAAATGCTCATCTGGTTTTACGTCAATGGCACACAGCCAGCATGGTGACACAGCCAACACGTTCCGGCAGTGAGCGACAGCTGTTCATAAACGATTTCCTCAGCTTAGAAGCACAGCGTACAGTATGAAACACGTTTCATCGAGACTATAAACAAAAGACCGAAGCTGTGGAAGATCCGAATGTTCGGCCAGCTAACTGTGAAATCACACACTTTGAAACGCTAGCCGCCTGTTAAAGATGACTGGTCCTGCTTCGATCAACAGCGTTTTCGCTGGTTAGGCGACAGGAAATGGACGACCTACCGCAGTAGGTGTAGATAAGCTTTGAGTCGATGAAGCGGACTTTGAGGTTGTGGAGCACGGCGGGCTCGTGGAGGTAGCTGAGGGCAGTGAGGTCGTTCTCGCCCACCAGGATGTCCGGGTTCCGCAGGTAGGGCAGGTTCTTCGTCTTGGGGTCCAGCTTGTGATCAATGGCCTGAGAATCAGAGACGACAAAAAGGTTTAAAAATCAACAGACAGAGACTCTACAACAAGCACAGGACTGGTACATGTAGATGTAGACGGTGGGCGATACGGACGTAGAATTTTATTGCGAAATTTTGCAGCACTGTTTTGTTAGCGATGAAAATCACGATTTAAAAAGAAACTTCACTTCTTTGAGGTAACTTTATAGTTGTGACAGTATGGCACAGCACTGGTAGCACCACAGATATTATTCTTGAAAAATACTTTTTTAACTTACTGCTATATGTCAATGCAGAAAAATTTACATTTCAGACAGCACGGTAAGTTTATTTTTATTATTAATTTAACTTTGTTGTGACCATGACAACCAAAATCTTTATCAGAAGAAATATTTTGTGATAAATGATGAACAATACGATCAATACCCACATATTCATAACATCAACCCAATTTTCACTCAATTTTTCATTAACATGTTTGAAACTGGAGCTCTGAATTGAATGGATCCTTGTGCAGCCAGTCAGAGACGGTCTGCTGGACATCTGACAAGTCAGAAGTTTTGCCGGTGATTTTATAGACCAAAATATGTTCGTATTAAAATGTTTTATTGATATTATGGCGTAAAAAAAAATCCTGAGCTTTTAGTTTTCTTTAGCTGTAATCAAATCCACAGAGGTTCTTGAAATATACAAGTGTCTTTACAAGTGAGTTTTACTTTTAGAACTGAGCTGAACATTTTTGATAAAGCAAAAATAAGCACATAGACGGTTAAGTCACTCACATGTGACCGGGGGTGCACCGATTACCGTTTTCTAGCCAATCACTGATGTTTAAAACCCCGACCTGCCAATTATAATTTGAGTCAATACTGATTTTTTTTTCATCTGAAAGGTCGGTGTACAGTAACAAAGTCACTAAGTTGGCAAATATTTTCTTAGACATGTTTTGGAAATGTGCAGACAGTTGTGGTTTTTGATTTGTGCTATATGGGCAGTTGCCCAGGGCGGCATCAGAAAACGGTGAGGGACCGAAGATCTAGAAAATAAAATATGTCTTATCTGTCAGCTGTCCCCTGAACAAGCTTACTACTACTTGAATCAATGTGTAGTGGAGTAAGCTTCCCCTAGTTCCAGTTGAGCACTGGGAGACTATATTACCTGCTTTCTGCTGCTGAAAAATAAATCTGATAATTGTTTGAATTTTAACTGGTTGGATTGCAGCAGAAGGAGGGGCTTTCCCATGTCACCATTCCTGCAAGAGCAACGACTGCGTGTAACTTAGACATAGCGATTAATCGTGACTATTCTCAGCGCAAGAGTGTGATTAAATTGATCACATTTTTTAAATTGATTGACAGCAGTAATTTTGCACACATTGTCTATTTGCTTGTTATTTAGAATGGTCATGTGATGGATGTTGAAGTTGCTAGATTGCATTGATGAGTTTGGCTGCAAGGTGACAAAATGTGAGAAAACAAATTCTTCTGAAAAATGCAGCATTTTGCTAATAATTCTCTAGAATATTGTACATATTAGTTACAAAGATAAGAGTTGCAAACCTTTGTTGGCGCATTTTATCAAAGGCAGAGGCAAAAGCAGCAACATCTGAGACAAATTGCTCCTCAACTGAACTAGGTTATCTGGAAAAAAGCATCTAATCCTTGTTTAGCTGATTATTTTCTTCCCAGAAAGCTGCTGGCGAAGTTTGGAAACATTAAACGTACGGCGACGCAATCAGAGCCAAACACAAAACCTCTTTCACATGTTGGTGGGGCTTGTGGTTACATTTAACATTTGAAATGACAAGAAGCAGTATGGTAAATAGTTTGGTTAGTATGTGCAGCAAAAGAAGTGCTTATTTGTGACTGCTAGAGGGAACGACAGAGAGTTCATTGCGGTCTGTGTTTTATGTGAACGAATTAAATGAGCTGATCCATTTAAAATGGTCGTTGGTGGCGTCTTAGCCTGAAAGTCCCATTTGTGTGCTAATGGGTCGACCAATAAGCACTAATGAGACGCAGCAGAAGTAGACGGGGTGGAGGAGTTACAAAAATAGAGAGACCACCAGGATGATCTCACCGTTCCATCCTCCAGCATGAGCTGAAGCGAGGCGTCGTCATTTTTGTAGTCCTTGGTGAGCTCGGCAGACTTCCACACCTCCTCCGCGTCGGGGATCCAAACCCGAGCAGACTGGAAGAAACAAGCAAAAAAAAAAAAAAGAAAAGTTAAGTATGACCAGAAACATATTAGTTAAATACAGACTTCCTGGTGTTTCATCCAAACAGGAAATGAGTGAAAGTTGGGGGGCGGGTGGCAGAAGAGTTTTCTTCTGCCAACAGCATGACTTCAGAGTAAACAGAGGGCTCTGTGTGTCCGGAGTCATGAGCACCCGGCTCAGAGCGGCCCGTAAAGTGGTGGGAACGGTCAATGGAGCGGCTCCTGATGGGCCGAGAATGCAGTTGTGGAAATGTCACACAGACGGATGCTACTATAAAACTGGTTCCGACCTTCCAGAGGTGTGACGCAACGCGAGCAGCTGATCACGTAGAGACGTGTGGGAAAACGCCAGCACATGCGTCAGCTGATCGGCTGAAGAATTAAATCTCAGCAAAGAAGATTGCTAAGATTTAATCGAAAAAATTTAAAAAAATCATTTTCATTTTAAAAAGTAATGGGTCGTCCTCTTACCTATTGTTGTTGACTATTGTTCTTTGTCTTAGTGATACCACTTGATGAAGCCTTTTCAACATCACAAAACAAGTAATAATGATGTATGACTAATCTTCACATCGCATCAGGTCAATATCCGTATCAACCAATACACAAAGCTGCAATGTCAGTATCAGAAGTGAAAAAGTTGTATCAGGACCAAGGTTGTCATGGTTAACATGCATGAAGTTGTTGCTGAACTGGAGAGCTCATTCAGTGACTGACTGCTGCATCCAAAGTGCACAAAGGAGCGTTGTAAGAGATCCTTCCTCCCATCAGCTGTTCAATAAGAGTTTACATCCCTGCTGGTATTGCACATCTGTTTTTTTGTCTTTTTATTTGTCATATATTGTTAACAAACTGCTATATACCGTCTTTATACATAGTTTTGTTTTTTTATGTGAAATCACATAACCCCACTATGAGACATTAAATAATGTTTATCTTCCATTCCATTTACAGTCCCGTCACCATTAATGCAACTTAACCAGGAGAGGCAGTAACAGTCATCAATTTAATTCATGTGGTTACAGTGCTGTAATCTCACACTGAACAAGTTTCAAAAACCCAACCTTTAGAATATTTAGGGTTAAAGTTCAATCTGCTTATCATAATCACTGGCATTTAATGCTTAATTTTTTTTTTTTTTTATCAACAAGACACCACATAGTCCTATAACACCCTACAATTATTCAGTGTCAATTTGACCACATTTTAATTCAGTCGGCTACCATGCATGGAAGGGCAACACACCCACAGCATTACAGGTCCTCCACCATACTCAACACTGGGCAGACCCCTATTTGTATAATCTATTCTTATCCTTAAAAAGAAATTGTTAAAGAAGCAAAGATGTAGACATCAATATCGGTCAGGAATAAGCCAATGAGTGAATCTTTATTCATATTTATTGATAAATGCAATCAAAATGGGGACAATTTTGGCGATTCGAGGGGAAAGGTCTAGTACTGCCTCTTTGTTAGGGACAATATTTGCTTCAACAGGCAGATAGATGGTAAGACACAGTTGCTGTTAAATGAATGGCAGTCAAATTTCAGTAACTTTAATATTTGCAACAAGGTCTGATCGCTTCTCTCCACGTTGCTGGAGAGAAGCTGCATTTTATTTAGGAGCATTCAACATGCTCCTAAATAAAAACAGTTCCCACCACCGAAATATTAAATTACACTTGGTGGATAGGGCCGGGGCAGCTGAGGCACATGACGATGAGCGCTTGGAGAATTTCTGCCGCGAGTCTGATAACGATTTCACTGCTTCCTTTGCCCTCGTTACATAAACTGCTGATGACAATTTCACAGAAGCCAAAGAAAGAGGCCTCATTGTAGAAGAACGCAAACTGGGTTTATTACGTCTGCTGCTCCACAACCGATCATCTGAATCATGACTTCATGGTCACACAAAACCCTCGTCCGTCCGCCGTCATACGACCCGGGCTGGCAGGAAACAGAGGGTGGAATTGGAGCCCTTCACCAGCCAAATACATTTAAATTCATGAAGAGGAAGGTCAGTTTTATCCACCCAGGAACACCACCGGTGTGCTTGCAATTTAAAAAAGGGAACAGCCTTTAATTTTTACAATCAACCTGTAGAAACAGCTGCTTCTACAGGTCCTACAGGAAAGATGCACCAATCAGATGAAAATCAAAACCAGCCAATTTTCTTGTGTTGTGAAAATGTTTTTTGTTTTTTAAACCGTCTTCCATCACAAGAAAAATCTCCCCACAATTGTGTTTACCTCTATCAAACTTGAAGAAAATATTCATAAATTGGTATCGGCCAGAGAAAGTCTGACACCATCTTAGGATACTGCAAATACATTTTTTAAAAAAGGAATGTGGTACAGCATTAATTTAACACTTTTAAAATTTTTTAATGCCACCTTGATTTAAATTTAAGACCGAAAAAAACTGCAGATATAAGTGATGGTTGGGGGAACTAGCTGCATTACAAGATAGTTGTAAGGACTACAAGCGGCTATAAGCCCCGTAGTACCAAGCTTAAATGTTATTTTGCATCCAGCCTCATATGGGTTGGCAGCAGACGTAAGACACTGGCCAAAACGAATGTCATCCAGCCAACTGCCTGCCGATAAATCTGCTCTTACCTAGCTAGCAATGGTAAATTAGCAGCTGGTTACTAGTAGCCTCAACCGCGTCAAATCACTGAAAGCTTTTTGGGGCGACTCAAAATGCTTGCCTGACAGAAAAGTTGCCTGAGAAAAAAAAAAAAATCTATATTTGAAAGTCCTGAGACAACAGAATTTATGACCTGTGATTTGAACGTATTCAAGGCCAACGTACATTTTCCTCTGAGTTTAGGAAATTTTAAGCCCCCGTTTGAGATGCATAAACTGAAAACTTTTTAAGGATGCACGGACGCCCTGAAGTAGAAATGGACCAAGAATGGCAAGTAACGTGACAAGCTGGTTTTAAAAGAGAGCAACCAATCTGTTGCTCCGAGTGTCAGTAGGAAACCCTGCCAGCATCAGTGTAGGTATCCACGATTCCCACAATGTCGAAATGTGGACAAAAACACAGAACTGTGCACAGAAACACAGAACTGTGCAAACACAAAGGAATCCATTGTTAAATATGAAATATTTTCAAGTCTGGTAAATGTAATCGAACAAATCTGTGTTTTCCTGTGTGTAGCCTTTACCGTGATGTTCACAGTGAAAGAGCTGCTGTGTTGGTCTCTGCCTGGGAGCCCATATGACCTGTTGACAGGGGCCTGAGCTCTTTCATATCGACAGAACGCAGCTATAAAAATACATAATGTTTTTAAGACATTTCACAGAAACCACTTCAAGTACTTCTTGGAATTGAATTTTTTGTTACAAGTTGAACTATCAATGAGCCATATCAAAACTGAGAGGAATAACTTTCCTCTTCTCTATTTAAAGATATTCAACACACAAATACACTTTTTGTCATTTGTTTGTTGTAGGTAAAATGTCCACAAATAACACATAAAGATAGCATATAAAAATATTATTAATAGTGCTGTGTAATACTTTCAATAATCCCAAAAGATTGGAAGACATGACTGACATCAAATTTATTAACAACATAATGATGAAAACTGAGATAAAGATTTTATATGGCCATAAAATACACAGTGTATATGTCTACTTCTCTACCAACTCCTGAGCCATGTTTTTTTAATATAAGGACTGCAACACAGTCCTATAGAAGCCATACAGTAAAATATAAAATACAATCATGAGCAGATTATAAAAGAATTACAAAAATTTAGAAATATAAAATTATGTCCATTTTGTTTTTTGCAAAGCCTATGTCCCAAATCACTCTATAAAGAAAAGTTATTCCATTTAAAACCGGCTTATATATTGAAAATTAGAGGTTTTTTATTCATTGAATGCATTAAATTAGAATAATCTGATCTTGGACTTGTTGACTTGTGCATCACTAATTTATTTGAAATCTTGGATTGATTCTTAGCAGTGGACTTCTGTTTGAGGTTATTACGGATTGTGCAACAATTACAAACAAAAACTTGCAGAACCACCCCCGACCCCCAGGATATTTTAAGAAGTCTTTGAAATCTAGACAGCTTGTTTTAGATGTACTATAGATAGAAAATATCAGTTTTAACTACCTTTGAACAAATTAATGAGACATTAAAATGGAAAACTGGATGTGCGATTGCTAATATAGATGCTGCTTTTCCACCATTTTGTTAATTCATTCACATTTTTTTGGTCCCTGCAGGACACTGTCCCAGCAGCCAGCCTCCTAGCAACGGCGAAAGAAACTGAGAGGAGGATGGAGGCTAAAAATAGAAGCAGGGAGTTTAGAGGAGCATCACATCTCTGTGCTGCATGAACTCACTTCCTAATCCTGATGATCACTTTCTCACAGAACAAAAAAAAAACAAAACACCCGCAACACTCTCACTTCACACGTCGCTTCGGTTGACGCCGAAATATGTCAAAAAAAGTTGCTCCCTTTGTTGCTTTCTGTGTGATCCGCAGACAGGCGTTGAGTGGGAGACAAAAGAAAGAGAACGCGCCACGGTTTGACTGCAGGGGCAGTGAATCATATTTATACACCAACTAAGTCCCCTGGCTCAAAGGAAAGGAGAGCTGAAGGTTGAGACTGCACAACCAAAAACACACAAGCATGAATACTAAAGGTTTTTATGTTTAGAGGGCGTCAGCCTGAGCGGCACCACTGTGGCGCATTTAGGGAAACATGAGGTGGGAAAAACAGAAACGAGATGAATGAGGGAACAGAAACTCTGACAGACGGCGGGATGAGAGTGAACGAAGCTCAGGCCGGCGTGTCGCTGGAAGCAAAGACGTCAGAGCATGTGTGACATCAGAAATCACGTCACCGAATAAAAAGCCTCTCTCCACATATGCTGCATGCGGCACCTATGAGGGGTGAGAAGGGATGAAGGGGGATGAAGGGGGACCTGCACAATTGCAGCATGACAATAAGGACAAGAGGCATGAAATCGGCGCGACGCAAACATCCATCTGTGTTTGCGTCGCAGATGTCGTGATGGGAAACGAATGGAGCCGTCGCTATTTTTCCAGGGCCTGGATATGATATTCCTAACCAGCTGCGATCCTCTGCTGATTTAACAAAGTTTTGAACGTTTGAGGAGACGTAACGCAGCACACTGTTTGGACTTGTTCTCACATACTGATGGCAAAGGAAACGTTGGTGGAGTAATCAGGAAATGGTTTAATCACATTTTCTGCCGGGAAATGTAACTCCGACCCGTTTGTTTACAACCTCGTCAATGACTTTGCACCGATCGGCCTCGTCTTGGCCGATACCGTTTTCCAGGGGTCTTCGAGGTTTAATCTGCTCATTTCACCTTTAACCCTTGATTGATTTTTCTTCTCTAAGGACTAAAACGTATTTAAAGATCAAAACAAATGCGACAGAAGTACGGTGGAAACTCATGGATTCGTAGTGCAGCACTTATGGGAAACGCACCTATAAACATCTCAGTGTTTTCAGAGGCCTTCTCAAGTTTGTGCCAATCCTGGTTGGCTGTAGTCTCTAACCCTAAAGATTTCTCAAATGGTTTTAAAATAATTCCTACTGAGTGTTCAGGTTTGATCACTCTAATATTTCAGATGGTGAACTACAGCTTCACAACTTCATTCAACGTTGCTGATATAAAATATTTGGGCTGTACTCCAACAGGAAGCTATGAGCCAGAGTCTGGAATTGATCGATTCTCCAAAAGTCAAATAGTCAAAACTAAGAGCACCAACTGTCAATAAATGCTTCCACCAGCAACATTGGCTTTTTATTTTAATGAAAGGACATTTTTCTGTCCTTTCCTGAGGTGACGGTGAATCTTATTTAGCCTCCATGCCTTCGTTTTGTGTTTGATTCAAAAGTACAAGCTTTATCAAAGAACCTGCAGCATATTTTTCTCTTTTTTTTCCTGTTACAGTCCTTGGAAAAGGAACAAAAATAATATAATATTATGACTTGAATAAAAATGTAAATCAGTGGATCGGCACAGAAAGTGAATCAGAAACCTGTTTTTGCCAAGAAAATCCTGATTCCTACTCTCACAGGAATCAGCATACTACAAGCTCTCATAAGTTTGTAACAGCAACTTTCTTGTAGTTTCTGTCTGCCACTCTCCTAATGCTTTTCTGTCATCAGCTTTTTATTTATAGGACTGGATTATTTTTATTGGAGAAATTAAAGTTACTTAGAAAGAGTTGGTCAGCGCAGAGTAGAGGTCAAAGGGTCAGTACGAAGTGTTTAAAGGTAGCCCTCGGAGATACATGGCTAATCCTGGTTTAGCTGAGATAAAGGACCAGAGCTAATTCAGGGTTTAACACCAGCTAATCGCGTAACGGGCAACTACAGCACAGTTTATCTGCAGGAACAGACAATCAGTACTTCCTTTACAGCAATATAAGGTTTGTTTTTGAGTAGTTTGAACTGAAACGTCTGAAGAATTACAATTAAAGACAAAACACAAACAAGTGGAAGAGAGCTTAATGCCGGATTATCTATATCCTAGCCAACTCAAACATACCATCCCCAGAGTTTCTTTAGTTTTATAAATGTCTCTGTATATTCATTAACTTTTGAAATTCTCTTTTCAGTTTATATTAGACTTTCACAATGTCTACGATTATAAAACAGACCGTAAATTCAGATCCCAGGTGTATACGTTAGCACCGTTAACTATGCTGCACCCAAACGTGTGTGTCTGTGTGTGTGTGTGTGTGTGTGTGGGGGTGTGGGGGTGTGTGTGTGGGGCTTAAAGTACTGGCGATGTACTGCTGGGACCAAAAGGGGTGGAGCTTCCCAGAGGAGCGTTAGCAGATCTGCTCAGAGTCAAGAGCAGATTAGAAAGACTTAGCCTGGAGCTTTGACTCTTGAACTGAAGCTTCTCTGGCAGCGCCGTCACCTCACGGTGTAAAAACTCCGAGCCAAACACGGCATCGGTACCATCATCATCATTATTCTTCTAAAATAATCCAAGAGACTGCTTGTTAAAGCTATAATAATGCTACGTATAACATTTTTAAGTGCGTACCTGATAGAATATTGCCTCTTTTTTCCTCTGACAGTTTGTCATTTAGCCACCTGACTGTAAGCAGCAACATGTAGGGGAGGGACAGTGGTGTTGTAGAGCTTCCAGAGCTTCATCTGGCATCTCCAGTAGAGCGCCACCTAGCCACTTAGGGGGAGGTCGACCATTGTTCTGTTACTTGGAGATTTTCTCTCCGTGTTGGAGTGACCTAGATCCAAAGGATTTGCTTCGTAACTCTTCCCACGGTGATAGATGGCATCGTTTCTCATCTGTAGGTGGATTTGGTCAGATAGGGGCAAAGAGTGTCAATTTTTGAGATCTCTTACCCTACTTTGTGTTGTCAGACAGGTTCTATTCAAGTGGTGTCTCGGGTTCGAGTCTGGCCTTGGTCGGTTCTGAGTAAAACAGAGCTCAGCTTTCCATAGTTGATGTGATTAATTGCAGTTTATGCATAATTTCACAACAAGGAGTATTATAATTTCAGCTTGGTTGAGTTTCTAAAAAGCAATGAAAACTGATTTTTGTCAAAGGATATGTCAAACCTAAGTGCCATGATGATCGCTTTAAAAAAATATGTAAATAAATAAATAAAACTGACAGGCAAGCATTCAGCTTCTATGCAACTCAAATCTGGAACAAACTTTCAGAAAACTGCGAAACAGCTCAAACGCTGTTTTCCATTAAATCAAGACTCAAAGCTAAAAGCTAAACTGTTGCTTCTGAACCATAATAAATGGAACATTGACCAACATATTTGATGTTGGTCAAATATGTTGGTCAACATATTGACAGCAAAATGTCAATTGCACTTGACAGTTTGTCAAGTGCAATTTTAACGATTGCACTTGACAAAATATAATGTCTGCCATTGGTTTTCACAACTATCGCCGATAGGATTGTTTGATGTTTTTCTTTTCACAACGTACTGCACTGAACTTCCATGTTGCTGAAATGTGCCATACAAATAAACTTGATTGATCAATTGATTACCAGTTTGACTATAACAGGCTCCTTCATCCAAACCACCACTGAAATCTCACAAGAACAATAAGTTTGGCCATGCTGCAGCAAACTAAAGCTCAAAACTGCTCAGAGCCTGAAGCGATGTTGTTCTGACAACTCTGCAGATCGGAATGAGAGGAATTTGGACAAAAGTGAATCAAGTGGAAGAAGATTAAAACCTTAAGACGGGTTACAATGAGGAGGGCCGGAGGGAGCCGTCCAGACAGAAGCGGAGCTGCGTGAACCGTGGTTTGGCCCGGATACTCTCTGCAAAGCCGTCAACAGAGTCCCAGACTGCAGAGGCCTCGTCACATGATGCCCCTCATGTGAGGATCTGCTGTTTTTCTGCTCAGCTGGGCTGCCACTGCATGACGCCAGGGTTCAGAGGCTTCGCATTGCGTGGACGGTTATGAAACGAACGGGTCTTGAGACCCGAGTTTCCTAAGGAGAACGCCGAGACCCAGAACCTGCCTGGTCTCTTTCACTTAGAAACTGTGACGGCCACTAATCACATTAGGTCTGCCTGGCTCGACTCTCAGAGCCGCGCTGTCTGTTTTGATGGACTGCAGAAGGCCAGGGGAATGGGATGAAAGCTCAAAGTCAGAGTTTTTGTACAGTTTAGTGGCCGCTAAACCTAAGGATGCACCAACGAAACGCAATGATTTCATTTCACTGATTTCACCAGTTTTCAGAGGCGGAAACCTGAAATCTGGTCCTCCTGACTGGAGTAATTAAAGTAACTCCAGGCACTCCACTACAGAGGTGGTACCAAACTCACCACCAGAACAGAACCGGGTCCAAAACACTCGACAAATAGCTACCTGTGGAACCGAACCACATCCACCACGAAACATGAACGTTTCTCTGACTAAAGTCTGAGAATTCTCATAACTCGACACATTAAAAGAAAACGGAACAAAACAAACAAAAAAAAAGCAAGAAAAAACTTACTTTAACGAACATATACTCCAGCTCCCGGTTCATCTTGTGAGCTGAGCCAACTTCTAACTCATCCTTTGCGTCCGGTTAGTTTTCCTCCTGCTCCCGGCCACACGTGTGGAGGGTAAGAAAAAAAAAAGAAAAAGGACCAAACTCTAAGCGATGGAGCGCTGAGCTCTGGAGCAGAAGCGTCCCATTGTGTCTGCAGACACAAGCAGCGGTTCATGGACGTTCCCTACGGTTCCTGCAACACATGACTGGGCGTCCCGTCTGCCTGTCAACAAACATCCCGGCTTCCTTCGTCGATCACATGAACCGGGAGCCGAATGAGACAACAGCAGCGCTGAGGGATGTGATGAACATGGCTGCAGAATCAAAACGTTACAAAATAAAAAATAGAATAGAAGTCCAACGTAAGGATTAAATTTCTTCTTCTGAATTTACTTTACAAACTTTTAGTGGAACAAAATTATGACTTTTTATCAGTCTTATGATGCTGCTTTAAAGAGCACAGGCACATCTCGAAAAATTACAAGAAAGTTGCGCATCTCTCGTCGCTTATTTCAGAATGTGACATTGAAATATTAAATTGATTAATTACACATAACGTATTATTAAATATTTCAAGCTCTATTTCTTGTAACTTTACAGTGTTGTAATTATGTGTACTATATTACACAAGATTAAAAAAAAAAAAAGTGTAGTTGTCGAAGCAACCGGGTCATGCTGCATTGATGCAGTAATTCATGCAAAAGCAGCTCTAAGCAAGTTCTGTGTGCATATAATGTACGTGGTCGTCTTTTTAAGTGGAAACTTTTCACAGATGTTATGTAATATTCTAAATTAGCTAACAAAGTGAAATGTAGGTTCTCTTTAGCTGTATGCAATATTCTCTAAATGAGGAAAAAACATCTGAAATGTGTCCCTGAATGGATGTCATCTGGGGCTGCATCTTAGATTATTTTACTAATCGATCATTCCGACAATCTGATTTTTTAAAAATGGCACAACTGCAGATTTTCCACCTACTCCTTAATCCTTTTTAATACACTAATATTAGAAGGTACAAAAGAAATAATTTGATTCTTTTTTTAAAAAAGAAAATAACCATTTAGTATTTTTTTAGTTTTTTTTTTTTATTAACATAGTAAAAGTTGCTTAATCTCAGATTATTTTACATATATACAGAATTTAACAGAATTAAACTGGATCAACTTGAAACTATGAGACTTTAGGAGTTCTGAGTAAAACATATTTATCGAGATTATCTTTTTATCTTAAATATAAATGTATTTAATGATGTTCAATGATTAATCAACTACTAAACTAGTTAGTATTTCAATAATCGATTAATCACGATTAATCAACTCAGCCCCAATATCATCTGTGTTTGAATTTCTCTTTCTAAATAGAGTCATTGAAATACAAATAATTTTGAATGATGTTCCACTTTGTATGGTTACATTAACACTATGCCCAGATTAATCGCCTCTCTCTAGGCGATTAAAAACACAACAATGTCAAACACGCTGCAGTTTTGGCACCCCTTCTGAAGAGAAAACACAAAATCAAGCCGGCTGTAAATCACAAGGATCAAGCCCTCCTCTACTTTTACTGTCGCTGCCATTCGGTCGACATTACATCCATCGATCGCTGCTTCAAACTGCAGAATCAGGGGTGTTGTTCGCTCGCCGGACCTCTCGATGACCTTTTTATGTTCTGGTGCAGAGCAATGACGAAGCGGTTTTAGTATCACTGCTGAATATGGGTTAAAAGAAAAACAAACAACAACAAAAAAAATGCTGAGAGTCTGGCATCATCCCAACAAGTGATGTAACAGCAGGTGTTTTCCCGTCTATAATAACTGAATCACCCAGAGCGCGTCAGGTATGTTTATTCCAGGGTTATTTATTCTGGAAAAGCATTTAGCATTTTCCAGGCCTGACAAAAAGCAAAATAGAGAATTTTTAAAAAATTCATTACTTTATACTCCACATCTCCAAAAAAAATCTGGTGACTAGCACAAGAAGATTTTCACACTTCTTTTTATACTTTTTTTTTTTTTTAGCAATTGCTGAAATTAATATTAAAGTTTATTAAAACTTTACTTAGCCATCTAAGCCCTCAATGCTGAGTTACTGGACAAATGTACTATATACCAATTAGGTGGTTTTACAGTCACAGCATCTTTTTCACAACCCTCCTCCAACGCTGAGTTTGTAAGAAAGCAAAACAATAATCTGCTGAGGCAGTAGTCTTCCCACAGTTAAAGCTCATAATTCAATGCAGAGCTTTAGGAATCCATAAAAAGAAAAGCCATCTTCTGAAGGGGAAGCTTCCATGAAAACATCCTCCCTCTTTGGGCATCTCTACTTTTTATTTTAGAGCTCAGCTTCATTTATTCTCAGCGCCTGGTGCTATTTTTGACTCTGACTCGTTCTCCACAAGAAAAGAAGCCGAGTCGAGTTTAAAGACCTTCAGGTCCGACTCACCTTCCCTTCGCACCAGTCAACAGATGCAGACAGACCCTAAACCCCAGACTGGATCTGGGTCTAATGATGAGCGTTGGTGGGTGCGAGCATTTTCAAAGGGCTCTTTAATCCTCCTCAATGAGCTCCTACACAGGCCTGCCTCAGAAAGCACAAAGAGGAGAGTGTTTTCCACAGCTGAAAAGGTAAGTCACAGTTAGTGGCGCTGAAATCAGGGGCGGACTTGTTAATGGCAATGTGCTGTTTAAGGCAGAGGCTAAGTTTAGGCTTCCCACCAGCAGCATAAACAGAAAGCCCCCTAAACCCTTTCCTGCAATAGAAGTCAATCAGTCCAGACAGCAGACTCATTTAAATCCAGTCAGTCTCTGCACAGGAATAACTGGAGGAAGTCAAATTATCTATAAACTGTGGAAATCACACATTGTGGACAGATTGGTGTATTGATAGAAGAGTAAAAGTAGGGATGCACCGATGTGAAAATCTGAGCTGCACGTATCCCATAGTAAGATCGTAGTCATGGTCTCCCACTATATAAATTAATTTCCCTAACCTTTTGACCACATCGCATGACACTGCTACTCGACTTCAGTTAAACACAAAAAATAAGTCAATAAATATTAGATTAGCAGCCACCGTCAAAGAAGCTTACCAATTATACCGATTATTTTTATTATAAAAATAAGCACGCAAACCAATCGCAAAAGAAAAATTCAGAAAAAAACAAGCAGTCTGATCTCAACCTCAACATTTTTTTTTAAATAATGTAAAACATTTCTAAAGTTCCTCGTCTTACGCATTTTTCTTTTCTTTTCTTTGTATTTTAGGGAACTCCTGCAGCAGTAGAAATAAGTACTCTCTCATCCCCACGTAGTTTTACTCCCAGAGCGCGTTTTCGACAAATACAACACTTGATGATGTCTGGCAGAAAATCTCAGCAGCCGTTGTCGCGATTTCTCTTCAGCACATAACCAATATCCAAGCTGGAAACACCAGCTGTCAAAGCAGAGAGAGAGAGAGAGAGAGAGAGAGAGAAGAGGGATGGGGTGACTCATCTTCCCCCTCTTTCACACAAACACACCACTTTCTTTATCTCTGCTACTACATTTGCAATCCTCATCATCCTCATCTTCATCCCCCTCATCATCATCCCCATCAGCAGCAGCAGCAGCAGCACATGACCTTGCTTGCTTGTGTCTGAAACAGGCCTGGTCAGCATCAGCAGCAGTCTCAGTGAGCATATGGCTCTACCGAGGCCTCATCCGGTCTAAACTCCCCGGATGCTACACCATCATCCGGATGGTTTGGCAACGCAGCATCTCGGCGGTACCCAGCTCACCTCCCGTCCCAACACTAAACACTGCAGCGGTTGAGCAAATACTCTTTTCTTTTTTCCTTCTAAGATGTACGACGTTAGTGACACATATGAATCTGTAACAGCGGGTGGAAGTAAGAGTGAAGGGTCTCCATGACGGCTGGCACCGCCTTTGCATCATTCCAGCTCCAGGTTGGAGCGGCCGGAAAATACACAACAAAAATAATGAGAACAGCCGAGTAAAATATCAAACATCAGAAGATTTGTTGGTGAGGAAAAGGTGCCTTCACTAACTAGCGTTTGTTTATTCCCAGTGTCCCCTGTCAGCAACCTTCAAACACACATAAAAAACGTCTTCTGAGGAGCGTTTCCATTCATTTTAAAAGACTCTCTGTGTTCACAGTGACGCCCAGTATTGTCAGCATGCGTGCAGTGGAAACCAGAATTGGACCATTAAAACGTCATTAACCCACGAGCTAACGCCGCTGTCCAGCGAACCAGCAGACAGAAACATCCCCTCGCTTTACCTTTGTGTACAGCTCCGACGCTGCCATGACGCTCGCTGGTCGCTAAGTCCTTCCTCCAATCTGGAGTGAAGCTCCGGCGGCGGCGGCGGCGGCTCTCCGCTCTGCACCGGGCCCGACGTGTGTTTTCATGAAGCGGAGCCAGGAATCCTGGAGCTGCTGCCGGGAGGACGAGGGGCGAGGAGGGGAGAAAAGATGTTATATCGCCATGAGAAGCAGCGCGTCCTGAGGCTGGTCGTGTTTCGGCGTCTCACTGTGCATTCTGGGAATGATGATGGGTGAAGTGATTCAGCCAAACGGAGGCGACTGCTGACGAGTGAGGAAACAGCGCCTCCCCCTGGTCGACATGTAGAAGTACACAAACAAAACAAAACAAATGGGGCGGGGGGGGGGGGTTAATTTTAGAACTGAGGTGCAAAAGTTTTAATTATGTTGAAGGGCAGGTTTCAGGGTTGCATCCTGATTTATTGTTTTGTTTTGTTTTGTTTTTAAGAGAGATGGGTTTCTCTCCACTATTCTTAACGCTCCGTTAAGGAGCCAGTATTGGTCTCCGTAGAAAATTGCAGAATTGGAGTTTGAGACCACTCCTCTAGGATCTGTTTCTTTTAATTTGTCCAAAATTAAACGTAAAATTTACTTCCTCCTGATGGTTTCAGTTGCTTAAGGCTGGTGTGTCGTATTTTCCCCGCACCTCTTCTACTTAAACGGGCAATATTATGAAAAATAATTTATTTATTTATTTTTTTTAGCTTTACATCATGTTATGTTATTCCCTCATCAAAAACTTACCAAGAGTGTTTCCTTTAATCATTCATGCGTGTTTGAGAAATCCTTTAATCTCCATGGCAACCATTCAGCTGCCGAAAGCACCTGGTTGGCCCTAGCCCCGCCTTCCAGATGAAGCTCCTCCTCCCAGCTGCAGCTTCAGCCTGAGAGTTGCCCTCAATCATGTCTCCAAGGTGTTATATCAGGAAGTAAAATTTATTTTCAATCAAGTCTATTTGTACAGTACGTTTCAACAGCAAGGCAGTCCAAAGTGCTCCACATTATAAAAACACAAAAATACAAAGTTATTTGTATTTTGTCAACTGAATAAACATTACATTTTGATGAGTGCCATCACGAAAATCATACACATCAGATATGTTGGTCAGAGTTTCATTGACCAACAAATTTGTTCCAGATTTGTGGTGCATAGAAGCTGAATGCTGCTTTTAAGACATTTTTGACATATATAGCACTTTTATAGCAACTCAACATAACAGTTACTTGATTAAGGTACAAAATGGCACTAATGGAAAACACACAATACTGACTCTTTAACTTTCCTTTAATATTCTTGGAAACAGCTCTCTGAAAACCCAGCAATTTAGGAAATACCTTTTTTTTATCCATCTTTATGTCTGCTGGACAGCTGTCATCAGACTTTCCCATAATAATATGGGTCATCAGATAATTTTTTTTTTTTTTTAAACAAAACAAAAAACAAAACAAAAGTAAGAATTTTTGAGAGAAAATGAATAGGCTTAAGCTATTATAATTAAGAATAAAAAAGTCTGAAATGTATCGCTAATTAATCAATGCATTTTACTTTTTGAACAGCATTGGCGAAACATAACTTTCCTGTGACGCATCTACTCAAGTTTGAAAAAAAGAAAATTTCAAACTCTCTGCTTTACCTGCATTTTACAAGAGAGAGAAAAAAGTCAGCCGTATTTTTAAGCCTTCATCCCTTTGCAACTTTCTTTTTTGTTTTGCAAGCAAAAGACAAAAATACAGAACACAAAGAAACATTTGTGCAAAACTATTTTATTTACAAAAACAAAATGGCACATTGTGACAGCAGGGCAGCCATATTATACATGCAGAGCTCACGCAAATGTCACGCTAGCATCCCCGGTCAGTGGTCACGCTTCAAAAAGCAAAACATAGGACTGAGAACATTTTGAAGATAAAACTGCAACCTATAGTTACTCCTCCTAACTTATTACATTATGTTATTACTTTTTTATATATTATATATATCTATAGACAGATTGGTCACCCACATAGTTACAGGGTTTTATCTTTACTGCATCACACACCCATCCACCTCCCCTTCTTTAAGGATGATGATTCATTCATGACAACTGTAACCTCCAGCAGGAACACAGCTGCACCTGACAAATACGGGCCAGACCCCAACAAGGTCTTCCTTCAGTCTTGAAGCGGACACATCTCGTTGTATCGTCCCGAATGAATCACCGAGCGCGTCTGTACACCGCGCCGTCTGCCTCGACACCTGCCCTTTCTTAGAATGAAATCAAGTGGGGAAACGTTAAGATTCTCGTCCAAAAGCGTCCTCGAATAAGGAAGCAAAACGTCTAAACAAAGATTTCCCTCCGGGTCGGAAGGTTTCGCCCCGCAAATGTACAGACGGAAAAATTCGCCGACCGGATGTAAAATATTCTGAATGGGCTGATTTCTTCTCCTCTCCCTGTGCCAAACATGGACAAATATATACAGGCATACAGCTACAGGCATAAATCATCTTCATTTGAGGAACCCTGAACTTTACGCTAAAGCATTCCAGATACGCGTGTTGCAGCTTCTGCAGCTCGCCCGTCCAAACCCAGTAGTCCTACCGTATAAAGGGACGCCACAGACCAATCAACACGCTGTCTCTGTATCTTACATGAAGTAGACTGAAAATATACGAAGGGGGAAAGAAAAAGGGAAAAGTGGGGAAAACAGAAGGGACTGGACCAGAAAAGGCTGAAATGAAAAACGATAAGAAGCCATCAGCCGGCCACTTTGCTGACCGTTTGGTTCTGTGTGGGTTTGTCCAGGCTGGTGTGGAGTGGAAAGAGGGTCGGGCTGCATGAGTGGGTAATGTTACAGCTCTCAGGCTCGGGTGCAGCAGGGTCATGGAGGGTGAGGGGGTGGAGAAGTCGTAAGGACGCATGTGGATCAGCCAGCCAGCTTGCTGGCCACCAGAGAGGGTTTCCTTTGGGGCAGGTCCTGGGGGGTGGGGATGTGGTCCCCTGTGATCTCCGTCTTCTCCGGCGCAGCTGTTGGCAGCTGCTTATTCTTGATCTTCGCTTTAGCCATGTTGTAATCGCCAGAGTCAAAGTATTTTTGCTGCAGAGAAAGAAAATTCAAGAGTGGATGATACTTTGAAGAAACAACGGCAAACATTTTAGAACTACAGGAACTATGGGGCCAATAAATTAGAATGTGCTTTCTGCTCATTGTAAGATTACATGTACCTTTGGAAATTTAAGCATACTTTTCGTTTCACTCCTGAATTCTAATTTTCAATGTTCACCCCAGAAAACTTGTAAAACCCGTTGGTTGGGCGCAAGGGCAGTCATTCATCCATCAGCCCATCATGTTTTTGAGTTTAAAAAAAATGTTTAAAGTTGACAATAAATTCTAAAATATCACTTAATAATTATGTGTTATTGAAATATTTTGAGGACGCAATAATAATAAATAAATTCTAAAATATCACTTAATAATTATGTGTTATTGAAATATTTTGAGGAACACTAACTATAAAGCCTTAAAACATGTTTTAAGAGAAAGAGTTAGAAAGACTTAAAAAAATAAGCAATGCCTAGCCTGGTGGGGTCAGAGCTAAAGCCTGGCGGACCGCCTGATTTTTTTAAAATATTGTTCTGATGTAATATTCTAATTTTAAACTTCATGTTTTCATTAACTGCAAGGGAAAAATTGCCAAGATTAACAGCGATAAAGCATGGAAAACACCAGTCTGTGTGCAAGTACTTCATATAATGTGTCTCACTTAGTGATAAAGTTCCTGGAATAAAACTTACATTTCAATAATGTTGTAATTTATTGAATGGCTCACTGTCTAACTGGAATTTTATGTGACAAACCAAAGCAGGAGAAGAAGGAAAAATGTATAAATGATTTTATCTATTTTTTTCTACAAATAATCCTTAAAAGTTTGGCATGCATTTATATTGACACCCCTAAATAAAACCCAGACCTAACTACTGCCTTACTAGTAAATGGAGTCCACGCGGGAGATGTTATGAACTTTTTCACCTCCGCCATCATGCTGATGGGAAGCTTTTCATTTCACTGCTCATAGTTCATCTTTCCCAACAAGCATTATATTCAGCAGCAACAAGCACTGTAGTCAGATCCATCATTTTCAAATTCATTGTATATCTTTGGTCAAAGTTTTACAAAAACCTGACATCAAGGACACACCACATAATTCTGATCTAATAATCTCAAATTTAAAAAGTGATTTGAGATTTAGAACCATGACCGAGTGAATTCTGGACGTTTCGCAGTAATATTTAATAAAACCCCCAAAAACCTGACTCACCCCCTTCTGCAAGCGTTTACGAAGCAAGTCAGAACCTCCGGGTTTATGCCCCAGGTTTGGGTACCTGGCCTTCAGCTTAGCTTCTTCTGCCTTCTCTGGACTGATCACCTTGTCTTGTGACTCCTGAAAACCAGCAGAAACACATTAAAGGTAATTATTTAATGTTATTAATAGTATTCTGGATGTTATGGTTCATCGATGCAGATCTATGTCTTGTTTTTAATCAACTTCATGAAAGTTGATTAGGTCCATGCTTGTACATTTGATTTTTTTGTACCTTTACTAGATATTAGAGCGTACCTAGTAAAGAGTAAGAGAAGGTGGTCAAAGACAAAGAGACTCTTGTTTTTGTTTCAGTATAATTCAGTTCCTAATAAATTAGCTACTTTCTGTTAGCAATATTTAGGGTACAAAGTCACAACTTTGGCTTCATTTATCTTAATGTATAATGGCTTAATGTATTTTTTAACATATCAGTTAAAAAAATTATCAGGGAACCATAGTAATAAGTTACTTTTAGATGTTTTAAATGTTTATTTCAGAATGTAATTGTTATGTGTGCCTTGGAAATGAATTCAAGCAGACTATTCATTTTATGCCACAATGTTTTCTATTTTTTATTATTATTATTATTATGAGTGTATTATTTTCTACAGTAGCTAACATGACCTTTTGGCTGAAAGCAGCACTTCAAAAGTCAATTAGTGACTTCTAAGTATTAATCAACAGTTAATCATTAGACAACAATTGAAAGAAATGTTTCATGTCAATATCTGAAACAACAGCAGAAAATTAGCCAGTTTTCATTATGAATACACTGTTCAGATTTGTGTCACAACTTTCACATTTTACTTTAAACACCCCCCAAAATTCACATTTTTAATGGCTTAACTTCAGTTTTTGATTGATTTTGATGTATTTCCAAAGATATATATATTTTTTTTTTTTTCAAAACAATATCAGCAACAAAAATAACATGCAGTGCACAGAAGAAAAACATTATTTCATGTTTTTCTTCTCCACAACACAAAATGTTTTTGCTCTGTGTGACATGGTTTAAAATAAAATTTCTGATTTTTTTAAATATCGAATCTGATTTTAGTAGGTTTTATCTTGCTTTAATTTGTTAAAAAAAATTACAAATAAGAAAATATTTTCAAAAAGTTGCGCTTATTTCAATCTTCCATTCTGTGAGAAGTATTTGGGTTTGTCTACAGGAATTTTGGTTAATTACAACATAGTCATAATATTAGCAAAATGAAGAAAAATGTTATGAGAGAAACATCTTAAGAACAAGAGAAAATTAGAATTTTTTTTATCTTTTGTTAATTTTTGTGTTGGAGTTTTCATAAAATTACATTATTCTGATAATATTATGACTTCATTTTTATATTACAACAACTGCATTCTTGGAAGATTATAACTTTATCTTCATAAAAATAGTAGTAATAATAGCAATAATCTTAGCCTGACCCTAATATTTTGTTATGGACGTGACCTGAATTCAACATTAATAGAACCTGTAAAACAGGCTTGTCAAATAAGATACTGGGTGTTGACATTATTCTGAACTACAGAAACCCAAGGAGTGTATTGGTGTGGGGAAAAAAATCCACATTTTACAAAAATTCAAGCTCCAAAAATAATAATGTCAACTATTAAAATTGATATGTGGTCCAACCCTGCAAAACTTTCACTTTATTGTGATACCTTGAAAACCAAAACAATAAAAAAAAAATAAAAAAAAAAAGCAAAAATATATAGGTCCATGAAGAACTCTGCTGTTGTACAAGACAGTAACAAACTTGACATTTCGGCTGAACAACAATTAATATAAAGTCCAAAGTTTTTGGGAAATGTCTAAAACTAAAATGAAAAAAATACATAATGTTTTGCTTTTGGTGAATAAAAGCAAAACATCTCAAATGTTTTGAGATAGTTAAAATCTAAACAAGAGTTCTGGATTTTGCAGTAGTGACAATTTAATTTTCAATCTACATGGATTAGCTCTGTATCACTTGATTGATAGGTCATGTATGGCTTTCCGACACAGTTTTGACATATGTTAACATTTTTTACTGACATATAACTTAGTAACAACAAATTACTTTAAGCAGTGGTTCGTCTGCTAAAACAACGATTAATCCTGTGATCCTATTTGTTCAGAAACACGACGCAAACCGAACCAGATTAACCGAACCAACATCGATGTATCAGACATTTCTAGCGCTTTCCTCGCCACAAATAAACCACCCATAAAACTGCTCGCACACGGACTGTAGAAACAGGTGATGTAGAACAGGTGTGTAACACCGGAACAGGTAACTCCGTTTCAGAAAACTGAACAGGAGAGAAATAGGTGCTAGGCTGGGTTTAATCTAAGCTAACAGTAGCTGCTGGCTTGACTGCATGATAATGCTCTGACTGCTAGCAGCTAACGCTAGCTTGCGCTCTGACATTCGTGACAACCAGAGACGTGCTAAAGACGGAGCAGTGATACAGCTGGAAGCGTGGTCTTGTAAACGAATCCCTGGAGGGTTAGCTGTTAGCTTTGAAGGAAGTGTCAACAATGACAAGCAGCTAAACGTTAGAAGGCAGCTTTGGCTGTAAAAAAAAAAAAAATAAAATAGAGTCAACGGCTAAAGCTTCCTGCTAACACCGAGCTATGCTCACCGTCTCCTCCACCGGTGTCTCCTCCGCGGTCTGGGTTTCGTCGTTGTCCTCCGACATGTCTAAATCAGCCTTCAGCTGGACCAAGGCACTGCCCGCTAGCTTCAAAAATGATCCTGAAATTAGCTGCACTGACTTTTCTTTTTTTTTAACCCCCCCCCCTCTCTCTCTCCAACACCAACACAGGGTTGCTGAAAGGCTCGCTCCCGCACAAAATATTCTACGTCACATGCGGCGGAGACACCACGCGCGCTCCCGTTCCGCTCGGGTTCTCATATGACGCTCGCGCGCCTCTCTCAGCTCAAGACTGACGTTGCGTAATGTGAACCCGATCAGCTGTTAGGGCCACGTGCTGTCATTAAATCCCGTCACTAATCCTCGGACACGGAACTGATGATGAACCAGTGCAGCTTTGTTTTCTTCGCTTTTTTTTTTTAAAGGAATATCGACCGTGCTGCATGTACTTTTATTCCCTTATGGTCACCTACCGTGAGTCATCATCCCACGGTTCAGTGTCATTACATTCGTAATAATTTGGTTATAATTTGCTTTGCCAAAAAATGCATCTCCTCCTAACTTGAAGAAACAAGCAGTTAAGAATGAAATAACTTTTTCTTCATAATCACATTGAAAGGCTCACATAAAAGAAAACGTACATGTTCCTTTAATTGCTGGCATGAGTTTCATATCAACAGGACAATAGGCAGGGGATGCAAATATTGGCAGGCTCAGAAATTAAAATGCACCCCTCCCCCCTATATTAATAGACTAGACAGTCAAGCCTGATATAAAATGTTCTACATAACAGGCCTCTGTTTTGTAATGCTTTATGCTATTATGGTGTTAAAAGAAAAACAAAACAAAACAAACAAACAAACAAAAAAAACCGAATATCTTTAAAAGTTTACTCTTCAGTCAGGGTATATTTCAGTCCGTTTTTTGAGAGTTTAGAGCGATGCGCACTCCCGCGACAAGGCATGCAATTCTCGGCAGGCAGGCAGGCGTTTCTCGCCTTAACCTCTGACCTTAATTGCAGCGCACTCTCTCAACTCTAACATATTTTGCTATGCAGAGGAGTTGAAGGACAGCCGAACATAAGGAAAATGTCCAGAACTTGTGGCTCAAGTATCATTTTTCCACCTCTGCGGGAAACGGACACATGATGTCCGTTTCCCGTGTGGTGTCGCGTGGGTGTCTTCTATATGGAAATCCATAAGTGCCACAATTTAATAGCCGAATAAAGGACGAAATGGCTGCTGGAATGCAATTTCAAATAGAAACAATTCAATAGATATCACTATTACAAATATTTTATTTGTTAAAATTATATATTTTAGAGTTTAGCAGTTTTTTAATGGTCATGCTCTCTACAGCATACTAAATAATTTCTATATTTTTTTTAATCGACTCAGCCAACATCAAATAAGCATAATGAATTTTGAAAGTGTTTGGTGAACCCAGTTTTCTTCTTTGATCCTTTACTGGAAGTTTAAAATCTGTTTTGTAACTTCTTTATGATTGATATGATTTTAAAGTATAAGGTAAACAATTATTAGGCCCTACATGCATTTAGAAAATGACTTAAAGAATCATTATTGTTAACCTCTAACCAGCAGCAATTGCCTTCCCCCATAACGGAGGAAGCTCCTCTTCTTTTCCATCAATTTTTTTTTAATTAAATGAAGGCAGTGTATTATGTGCTTATGTTCATACATGTACTCAATTTTAAGACCTAATGAACAAAACTTTTTGTCTTGGTATCCAAAACTGTAGAACAAAAGGAGGATTACACATTTTACACGTACTTATTATTTGAAAATCAATCCATTAGTGGTGGATAAAAAATGTAAGTGCTTGTATTCAACTCTGCCGAGTGTGACTGTTGGGCTGCGTTCAAAACGAATACCATCTGCTATAGGGAAAAAAAAAAAAAAGAAAAGAAAAACCTCATCACACTCCCACGCTGCTTATTTTGCAACATTAACATGAAACATTTTGCTCATTAGCAACTTATTTGTTTATATTAAGGAGTCCGACGCCCACTCTTACTGAACACCATCAGTCAGCTGGCTGAAAGTGCATTTTTCCTCACACAAAAAAAATGTGTTTAATGTGAAAGCAACCCCATGTTGATTTGTGTGCTTTTTCACTAAAGGTAAAGTAGAAGACCCCAGGAATCTCATTTTAGGTCATCCCTAGGTGCATTTAAATATGAAGAATCACTGTGAAAATTGAAAACAAGAAGACCACAGAATACCAAGATTGCTTTAGAAGATATAGATATATATATTTTTTCAGATTTGAATAGTAATGTCAAAAATACACACTATGATATACAGTTTGCACTACATCATCTTAGCATGACAGACGTCACAAATAGTAACTGAAATATTAATTTAAATATTAAATAAACTGATGGTAAGTAAATTGAAAAGTGAACGTGTAAACACTAAACTAATGTTACTCATTCTATTGCAACAGTTTCAATAAAGTGGTTTTTGTAACAGTACAAAAGTATTAGAATATGACTATTTTCTGTTCCATTTCCAGTTATAATGAAAAACCAAAAGGGGAAAAAGCTAAAATAAAATAAAATCCACAGTGCACAGTTTGATGTTCTGCTGCGAAGTTTTCAGGTACATTATCGTGATTGCATGTTCCTTGATGGTCCAAGATTTGTGTTGCACCACAGCCTGGTTCCGCTTGCTTCCTCCTAAACAGCTCAGGAATCATAGGGTCACACATTAGAGGTCATGTTCTGTAGAGCCAATCGCATATAAAAAATAAGGAGAATCTTAGCAATAATGGGCTTTGTGTTGAATTAGAGACAACGTAAACAGAAATGGAACTTATTCTGAGAGGAAAAACAACATTTTGATTTGTGCCAGCAGAGAAAAAAAAGACCTGAACTTCTTTGATTAAATTAAAGCCAGATACTAGAGGGGATGCATTCAATTTCAGGAAAAGAAAAAACAATATGATTCTAATATGGCAAAAAAAAAAAAAAAAAGACATTTTGAACAGTATCATGAACTCCTCCAATAGCTAACTTTCTGACTAAATCCCTCTGTTCCTAGGACGGGCAATTCACAAAGAACAAGGTGTATCTATGACGAGTCTCTCAGGCTCCTTGTCGACCCCATTTTTGTTTTATTGGGCGATGAACAGGATGGAACTGACGTCTTTGGATACAGGTCAACGGCGTCTGTTGACTTCTGTCTTCTGACCCCATCTCTCTCTCTCTCTCTCACAAAAAAAAAAAAAAAAAAAAAAAATGTCACAACAGACTGATGGAGTGAGTTAAGAGTCTAGTGCTGGCTTCGAGGTGTGGCTGAAGTTTCAGTAATGGACTGTCGGATGGAGGGATGAAGCGTTGGGCTTCAGCAGCGAGGAGAAAATGGAGGATCTATGGGAGATTCTGTGAAGGACTGGAGCTCGTAGGCAGCACCGCTGTCCACCTCCATGGACTTCCTGGAGAACAACAGACGGACGTCTCTATGAAGGTAGAGCTTTCCAGACTTTGAGCTCTGGAACCTGGTGGTGATGAGAAGGAAGAAGATGAGCATAGAAGGAAACTCACAAACTTGGATTTAATACTTTTTAAGAACACTAAAATTGATTTTAAGACCTGTATCATGACAGAAATGTACAAAAGAAACAGCCATAAACCCTATAGTGTCAAGTTTTTTTGCACTGAATGAATGTAGCATCGTATGGGTTAGCAACAGAAGTGATCCGATGGTGAAAAGTTGTCCAGCAAACTGGTGAAAAATGTGCACTTAAACTATAATACTTTCTTGAGCTAGGCAGATTTTTCTTAGCTAGCTGCCTAGCTAGCTAGTTTCTCTCCTTCCTCCGTTTTCACTGCAGGAACCAGAACCAATGTTATCTATTAATAAAGCTTCAAATATACATTTCCTAGCTAGCAATCTTTGCTAGCCAGCTAGCAAAGGTATAGTAGCAACTAGTCACAAGTGGCCCCAACTGCTTTGAGTCAGAGAACCTATTGAAGAAGTGATTCAAACATTTGCTTGACAGAAAAGGCCCACAAGAAAAATACACTACATAGAATACACATGATTAAATAGTCCTGCCAGCACAACATTTAAGACCCGTGATTCACATTTTTAAGGCTTACCTACCTTTAATAATATTAACAAATAAATATATTTTAAGGCCTTAATTGGTACATGGATTTAAGACTTTTCAAGGATGCTTGGACACCCTGAAAAAGACTAAACAAAACAAGAAAGCTGAGTAACCAGTCCCAGACAGAAGCAGCTATGTCACCTCAGATGGATAAGGTAGCGCAGCGTGCGTCCTTGGCCCGGAATGAGGGGCTTCCTGTTGGTCTGATTGTTGGCGTCGCGGCGAACGGGAACAGAAAAGGTTCTCTGGCGTAGGAAGGTCTGGTGTCCAGCTGGCATGGCTCTTAGGTCGTACATCACAACAAACATCTTCACCACTGTCTTGTTAGGGTTGAATAAGGTCTGAGGGACAGAACCAGACAGAACAGCACAGTTTAAACAGACCTTCCAGGATCTCATGAAGATTTAATGTTAATGTAAACAATAACAGGCGACACCACCGGTATAGAATAGATGCTGAATCCATATTGAGCGTCAAATGTTGCCATCACATTGACTGACATTTTGTTGAGACATTTGCAAAAAAACTCAACAAAAATAGCTTTTGTTGAGGGTATTTGTTTAAGCCCTGTGATCAGATCCCAATAGTGAGAACGTTAAAATTAAATAAAAATATATTATCCAAAAATAAGCATTTTAAATATATTTTTAATACAACCTTACATAATCATAAAAAACTGAATTATTCACCGTTTAATAATCTCTTGACAATACAAAATAGTGGAAATTGTATATCACACACTAAATTAAAGTAGCACAGCATATTTTGAGTCAGTAGTAAATTAGGGTAAATTTACATTTGTTTCCTTCTGGCTGTTTTGTCTCACTTTGACTTGCAGATTTTGTTGATTTTCTCAGTGGTGATTGTTTCTAATACTACAACACTGCTGAATACAAAAATGATTTATCAAAATGAATGCTACAAACTTCCATATTTCTTTTATTTGAAATTTTCAGTTCAAAGACATACATCTGTTGTATAAAATGATTTTGCCACTTGCGACATGTTGGCTATATGTGCAGACGCATTGGATTTACTGAGCATCAAAGCTAAGCTGGCTTACACTTTTCTCTGTCAGTGAATGACGCAATGTGCTCATCTTTCTTCTGTAACTAGAGTGCACAGAAAATATTTTAAATATAGAAATCTAGGAGCCAAATGGGAATTAAAATCCAAGGCCTTGCAGTGCTTTCAAACCAGGATCTTATAAGATGAAGTTTCCCTTCTGGCCACTAGGTGACTCCAACTTCTGCTTAGGGGCTTGGCTTAACCTGCTCTTTGTTCATGCTGCAATGGAAATACTGCATTGACATAAATATTCTTGACATTTCTAAAACTGAAAAAGAAATTCCTAACCACTTGAATGGTTCCTGATGCAGGTACACGGTAGCCCCTTTTTCCCAGGGACTCCAGGTTAATCACACCCTGTGAGAGAACATAACGACAATCACGGTGTCACCAGCAGCCATCCCAAAGGAGCTCACACACGCACGCACGCACACACACACACACACACACACGCTCACACACACACACACGCCCACACGCGCACACACACACACACACCCACACGCATACACACACACTAAGGACAGTTTCATTTTCAGCAGGGTTTAATAAGAAAAAGAAATTAAAAAAAGGAATTTGGTTCAGGAGGAAATCTAGCTCACCATGTATGGGGAGGGAGCGTTGTCATCGGAGACGCTGTAGAATGACACGTCTACTGGCAGGGTCAGGTGACTTGGGCAGAAAGAGCCGCTGGCTCCCACCTCTGCTGTGAAACCTTCTACTGTCCCTAAAGGCTCAAGTCGATAGTTCAACACACACTCCTAGAGAACAGTTAGATATCAAACAATAAAGATTATGGGATATTTTTATTATTGCATTCCCCCAAAGGGGGGTGGAATAAATAAATCAACATTTGAGTCTAGAGAGTGTTCAGCATGGAAAATTTATGGATTAGGGACGCAAACAATTAAGTTACAATTACAATTAATTGTCAATTAATGGCTTATTAAATTAAAATTAGAACTAATCAATTAGTTCTAATCAGCGACAACTTCTTAAACAAAATTACTGATTTGCTTTGAAGGCGAGAATGTACCATGAGGTGTTAGGGCCAATGTTCATAGAAGAAAAAAGAGAGAGAGAGAAAAAAAGGAGGACATTTACACCAAAAAATAAGAAAAAAGGAAGATATTTCTGAGGATACGTCTGAGCTTTGCTAGAAAATAATCTCAAAGATATTCTAGAAAAAACATGGACATTTCTGAGTTTCAAGTTCCGGTTCATGAGTTCCAAAAATGTTGGACTTTCCAAACTCAGAAAATTTCCAGAAGTGGAAAATTTGCGACTTTTCAAACTCAAAATTTTTTGAAAGATTTTCTGTAGAAATTTTCTGAGATTACTATATATTTTAAAAAATTCAGTTTTTTCTAGCAAGCTTTTGACATTTCAAAGTCAGAAATGTTCACCTTTTTTTCCAGAAAATTGCTGAGTTTATTTTGCAGAAATTCTTTTTTCTTTTTTTTTTTACCTACATGCCCCCAACACACCAGGTAAATGTGATGATGACAAAAAAAGCAGAGGGAAAATTGTAACATGATACAAAAAGGCATGATCCCAATAAGTACTGTTGATTTTGAGGGTTGTCTATGTCTAATATCAAGAAAACCACAATTATCAGTTTATTCAGTCAATATTTAACACAGGTGACACACAACAATAGCTTAAATATAATGTGCTTCTTTTTTAAAATTCACAATAAGAAAATAAAATTTATGTTTTGGAAAGACAAAAATTATCAAGTTTAGATTGACTTGTGAATCTAAACTTAGATTAATCTAAACTTAGATTAATTTGCATCCCCATTTTTGACAGAAGACGACTGATGATGTGTCCTACCTCAAAGTTTCCCAGCAGGCTTAGACTGGCAGGAGGAGCGCTGGCGCTGAACAGCTGATGTGACTCATCGGTGTTCTCATCTCTCTTTGGACACACCCTAAAGGGTTAAAACCACACATGCTCGATCAACTTGTTCTTGAAGCGCTGATGTAACACAATCTCATTGTGCTCCAAGTGACAAAAGCCTCCTGGTATGTGTGTTAAACACCACCTGAGGCTCACCTATGTGTTTGCAAACAGCAGCGTTAGCCACCTGAACAACAAGGTCGACTTGTCCCACTCGGCTCTTTAAATAGCGATGAATATCTAAGCAGGTCGTCAGACGCAAGCGTGATGGTTGGAGTGAACCTTCAGCCTGGATTTCTGAACTCCTCAAACATCTGCTTTCAAAAGAACACCGCTGAGCTCCCACCCACAGCTTCTGTGTGTAGGCTGAGGCATGAATCCCTGTGTATATAAAGCCAACTTAGTTCTGACTGCCATTTACAGATGAATGCGTGCTATTGTGGGTTGAGCCACAGCGCAGCAAAGACTAATTAGCTTCCCCTTCCATCTATAGACATAGAAAAACATCAAAACACAACAATGTCCGACCAATGAAAGTATTGGCGCTTTGGCTGGTTACAGACAGATAAGATTCTAATTTCAAGTATACACTGAAGCGGCAAGAATGAATTAATCTGGGACTTCAAACTCTTTTTGCTCTGGTGTGGCAGATGAATTTTTAAAAACAAGAATTGGCTGCAAAGTTTGAATGATTTGTGGCCACACTCCAAAGCGTCATACAACCAAACTAATATTTGCTTGAGGGTTCCATATAAAGTTCCAGAGAAAACACACGTGATATTTGGCAACTTTTCCCATCAGAAATAGCAGAACTGGTTGAATGAGGTTTCTAGCTCAGACCAAATCATTCCAGGAGTTCATCATCTGGTCTTACAGTTTCTAAAACCAGCTTGAATGCGAGTTTATTTGGGATCACTGTTGAAACACCAAGTTGTGTCCCAAGTTTCGACCACACTGAATTTTGCTGAGAAAGGACTCAGCGAAATGGCTGCGAAGCATATCACAATATAAGTGCTTCATATCAGTCATTATTGATAAAATATTGATTAGTTTTTTGATTAGATATCTAAAATGCTGCCACACTGGTGACCTCTTCCGTTTTAGAGTTTCCTCTCGAGGTGTTGTACTCCTGTTCTCCTTGCACTCCAGGTTGTTTGTCATTTTTAAGGAGTTATGAGGCACGGTGGTGAAACCTGAAACCGCTGCTGCACAAGTTACTCAGGTTGTTGCTAAGTACCCAAATAAAGAGCGAGTTAGTTGATGCCAACCAACTTGCTTAACTGGCCGTGAGAGGCTGAGTGGTTAAAGCCTTTCTTCTGCCCAAGTCTCCCATTATACTAATTCAATGAAATTATTGAACATTCTATCAAAGGTATTTTCTACTGATACTGATCACATGTCACGATTTACTGTCAAGCCCTAATTTGAGATGAAATTAAGAATTAGGTTGGAATAAGTGCCAGATGCAGCAAAATAGAGCATCAGCATGATGCGGCCACCACCATGCTTTACAGTACAATGTTCTCAGGCTTCGAATATCTTCCAAACATATTATTAGTCTAACTAAAACTATCCATAACACATTTAGACAGTTGAAATGCATCAGGAAAACAAAAACAAATGACATACTTCCAGCACTGTCCTTTAATAAATAAAAGAGAAATAAAGAGTGCACCAGACTTCCTTTTTTCCAAGTTCCAATATTTTCTACTCTGCATATATACTGCATCTCTGGAGGAGCTTATAGTTATTAAAAGAGGACTGTTGGTTCAACTAAAATGCATAATTTAATAATAATAATAATAATAATAATAAAGTCTGTTATCATATTTTATACAATTCAGTTCTTCCACCTATTCTCCTGTAGATCCCACAACACGGCCTGATACAAGATGTCACCATGCTGTTCCATTTGGCAGCAAATTTCACATCCAACATCCAGCTCTGAGAGCAATTTTTTAAGAATCAACCAGGGGAAAAAACCCCCATAAAACAGAGCCGTCGTTGGAAAAAAAAAAAAAATCAAAATACAGTCGGTTTCAAATTCGCCGTGCAAAGAATAAGTAACTGTACCCAGCAGGAAGCTGACAGACGAGGAAGATATCAGCTGTTATTACACCCGCCCTGAATCAGTGACTTGAGCCTCATTCGACCTTGGCCTGGTGGACACACTGAGGTTTGCAACTACATTAAGAGAGATCCCAGGTGAGAAAATGTGTACCTTTTCCCAGAGGCCCAAGGCAAACCCTTACAGCCAGTCAGAGAGATGTCCAGGTCAAAGTAACCTGTTTGATTTTTCCTCTGAGGAACCTGCAGCAGACACACAGAACAAGATTAAGTTGAAACCAGAGCAGCCCATGGTTCCTTCTTGATAGTTAAATATCGCATTTTCATTACAAGAAGAAAGCGAATGTGATCTACAGTGGAGGTGTGTTGAAGACAAGCAAAAGCAGTTAAAATTAAACTACTTGAATAATATTAACACATGACTAAGTGTGAATTGGGATGTGTGAATGTGCGTCCCTGAGTTCACAGAAGTGTGACTGGATTGGAGAGAAACTAAAAAAATAAACCCCAACTACAAAATAAGAAAACAAAAGAAAAGAAAAGCAACAATAATCCCCCCGACTGCTAAAACGACTACTGGTGAAGTTATAATAATGGTGTCCAGAACATTTATTTGTTCTTTTTTCATACTTAGATAAAGGCGAACATTAAGGAAAAAAACCCAGAGAGGAAAAATACAGATTTAAAATGTGTCTTTTGATGTCTAAATAAAAACTAAGTTCTCAGAACAAAATTTGGTTATTTGGTTATTAAAATAAAAAATGCCTTTACCACACTACATTTTGATCTCATCATATCGCTGGATTTACAATTCTTGTCACAACTGTGGGGTTTTTTTTCTGTTTCAAAAACAGCTGTAAATAATAAATGATACAATTGCACATATATTTAGGAGTAGTATCAAATTAAACAAATAATTTGATAATTTTGCTATTCTGCTCTTCATGGGGAGATAATTTGACATTAGCTGGTTATGATTTTTCATTTGTCTGATCTTGATCCACTTATTCATGTGTTTTTTTAACACATGAATAAGTGTGTTATTCATGTTTACATTTATTGTAAACTCTACATTTTTCTGTAAATCACTTTGAATTGCTTTGTACATGAAATGTTCTCTACAAATACATTTGCCCTGCCTGATTACATAGGCCAGTCGTCTGCAACATTTACAATCCAAAGAGCCATTCTTGCCTACAATCCAGTTAAACTTAACTTGTTTAGAACTAATAATGATACATGATTTGTTGGAAAAGAAAGAGAACTTATAATTTTGATTGACATCTACTACAGGAAATGTGATGACATTCTTAAGGAACAACTATTTCATTCAAATTTTTGGGTGTTAGCATGAAGGACATAAAACTTTTAATAAAATATTTCCTCCAAAGGGACAAATGAAGAAAAATGTTAATAAAAACAGTTTCTAACCAAATAATAAAAAAATTGATCTAAAAATATATTGCTTGTTGATTTCACTCTGTTGTTTTGCAGTCATTTGTTAGAACATCTGATGTCTCATCTTCTTTTGTCAAGTTATAATGCAGAAGATGTATGTCAGTAAGAGACAGAAGAATGTAACTGTGGACATGTGTTGTTAAACATAAATAAAAATAGTCAAAAATATATATATATATTGCTGTATTTTTTAGTGTCGTTCTGTTCTGTAAATTTAACACAACTATTCCATGAGAAAAACTGAATTTGTCGTTATATCTATATATAAAAATATCAACTGGTTATTTTTTTTCCCAGTGTTGCTAAGAGCTAGTGTGAAAGGTCAGTAGAGCCACTTGCGGCTATCGGCTCTGGTAGCCAGCCCACTCTTGGCTGCTTACAAAGACAAGCTACTCATTAAAACTGAATCAAATGTGATGGAAAGATTTAACAGTTTCAAAAATCCAAATCTTTAATCGCTGTGTTTGCCTTGCAATTAATAACTAACCCATGCTTAGCTTATGCATTAACTCATGCTAACTTAATGGCCCAGCAGCAAAAAAAAAAAAAAAAGAGAGGTTGATAATACTTTAGTCTCTTAAAGACAAACATTCATTGTATTGTCATGGGTGGCTGTGCAGGGAGTCACGGTTTCTGTGGCTGATAACAAAGAGTGGCGACTGTGTTGTTCTAACAAAAAGCAACTGCATGGACTCCCACGCCAACTGCTCTGCACGCCTGTGTGTGAATGGTCCGACGTTCATTGTACATGAGTGGGCAGCCGCGTGTTTCCTTACGGGGCTGGAGAGCAGAGGCAGGCCGGTGCAGGGGTGGAAGGCCTTCGTTGCCGTGGCGTCCAGAGAGTGGCGATTCTGTTTCTTCCAGCTGTTGCAGGGATGCAGGGGGGAGGGGCTGTGAGGACGCTGCAAGACGGCAATGAAGAGAGGAGAGTGACGTAGAAAGTGATATATTTTGTAGTAGTAGAGGGGGAAAAAAGGGCTGATGCACAATTACGAGATACAAAAAACCAAAGAAACTACGTTTTTTTGGGTGTTCTCATTGATGAACATTTGTCATGGAAAAATTTAAATATCCAAAGCTATTATAGTTTTTAATAAGGTGATGGAATTACTACACAAATTGTATATTTTGTAAAACTCAGTGATGGATGTGTGGGGCAGTATAGATTTTATTTTTCTATTACAGAAGAGACTTATTGGAGTAATTATTGGAAGTGGACACAGATCACACAAACCCAATATTTACAGTTAAACTTATTGAGACTTCATGAATTGACAAGAGTAAATATTTTAAAATTTATGTACGTGTATTGTTTTGTGTATTTCAAATATGTCTGCAATAGTCTTCTGAGTTGAATAATCAATTTTCATTTTGTGATTAGGGGCAAATTTTCTGAAAAAAACGTCTTCACTTCTTGCTGCTCCTTTTCATGCATGATTTCTTTTAGTCTTTACATGAACTATTTACATCTATTACTGAGTGAATCATTCTAGATATTTACAGTTCTAGAACGATCCACCTACAATAAGGTGACCAATCTGGATCAGTTTGGGATGGCTACATGGTTATTTCATAAAAGGATTCTATAGAGAATCACAAATACTAATTTATTGAGTATTAGGTTACAATACCAGTATTAGGTTAGCCTTGCTGTTTTTTGTTTGAAGTCTACACAATCTACAGAAAAATCGGTTTCTGAATCGAAAATTGTTTCTGAATCAAATCTCGACCCTAAAAATCAGATTCGAATCTCTAGACATTGAAAATTCTGCATATCTAAAAAGGAGCTGAGCCAAAATGATCTTACGAGGATTGAGGGTGATGGAGTCATTTCTGGACTGGATGCGAAGGAGTCACACTCTGAGGGCGCTTGGTTCTCGTCCCGCAGAGCGGACGCCTGAGCTGGCATGCCATTCTGGTGCAGAGTCCGAGGCTTGGCATCGTCATGGATTCTGTAACAGTTTGTGGCTGGGGTGGCGCTGTGGTTGTTCCAGCTGAACATCTGGGCGTTTCTTGGTTTGTTCTCCAGGACGGGGGAGGGAGGCGGGGTGTCATGGCTGCTGAGTGTCCTGACTGGGAGTCTCTCCTGCGGGGAAGCTCGTAAACGGCAGGGGACCCGGGTGTCGGCCTGGCCGTTGAGTGAGGTCTCTTCAAGTGTAAACTGAGCACCGTTTTGGGCCTGCGGAGAGCGGCGTTCGGCCCGCGGTCCACCTCGGGGCTTGTCTGTGCAAATGGGCGAGTGCGAGGCGGCGATGTGCGTGCCGTCTCTTTGAGGTTCGTGGCTGGGTACATGGCCGTTGGTGCAGCCATTGCTGGCTGGTGGGGGGTGCGAGTACGTGCGCACGGTGTGTGTGATTGTGGTCGTGTGCACATGGTGGTGCAGCGGGCTGGTGCTGCGGCTGTGCCGGGGGGATGAAGACGGGACGGCCAACCTCTCCTGGATGAGTCTGGTGATGTCTTGCACTGCCTGAGCAATGAGCGAGCTGTCCCGATCGTTCTCCTTGTCTCTGTCCGTCACTTCTCCGTTCCACTCCTCCGCCTCGGTCATCCTCAGTTTCCTGCAGGCGGCGGGTTTCGGGGAGGAGCTCTCCCGCTTGATAAAGCGCGATGTCTCTGTCACAGGGGTGCTGAACGGTGCAGGCTTAGCGTGTCCCACCGACTCGTAAGAGCGCATCTCGGGTTCTTTGGTCTTATTGGCGGCTTTGTCGTCGTGGTTGCCTCCCCACATGGCTTTGTGAGGGCTGTCGGTGGCGAACAGGCCTGGGGGAAGTGGCGGTGTCGTCGGGTCGCAGAAGTTGAGCCTTTGTGCAATTCGAGCTATGACTTCCTGTCGCTCCTGCAGCAGTGAGCCAATGAGGGGATTGGTTTCGCTTCCGGAAGGCCTCGGGGAGGGGCACCGGGACGACTCAGCCATGGACAAGTTCTTGAAACTTCTCAGAGGCTCTGGGAAGGGAGCCTTGGACTGGTCGATGTTGCTGGTGCCACAAGTGTAGTCGTCTATCGGGGTGGGGTCGGATGAACCGTTGAGTGCCGTGTACAGCCACTTCCCAGCTTTACCCGAGGGAAGCGGGGAGGGAGAGTTGGAGCGTGAAGGCGTGGGGGAGCGGGCGGGTCGGTAGAAGAGTGGTGAGCCCTGGCGCTGGGGGATGTTGACCTGTGGAAGCTCTCCGTTGTGAAACGTGTGGTTCTCTCCAGGCTCCTGGCTCTTCTTGCTGTATGGATGTGACACAGCCATGTGAGGAAGGCTGTTGATCGGGATGTTGTTGATGGGCAGATTAGGGATGGGTAGTCCGTTGAGTAGAAGGCTAGATGTGGAGTTGGAGCTCTTGCCGTACATGTTGGAGTTGGGATGTAGGCTGTCTTTGCCAGGCTCCTGGCTTTTCTTCAGAGTGGGCAGGCCACCATGGCTGCCAAGGGTGGGGCTGAGGCTGGGGGTCTTGCTGTAGATGGGAGGCAGGCCGGTGTGGATGCTACAGGCCAGGGTGGGGTAGGTGGGCTGGCGGGGGAGCGACTGGACGCGGACCTGCAGGGCGACGCTCTGGGAGACGTTGGGGACGGGGAATATGTGCTCGGACGGCGGCTGGGAAAACTGCCACACCAGATCTTCGTCAGCAGCACTGATCCTGTTGAACAGAGAGGACGAGAGTTAATACTACAGAGAATTAGAAGATCATAGCAACGTTCATTCATCTCAGGAATTCAACTTCATGTCATACAAGTTCAGAACAGAGTTACACACATTTATTGCAGTTTATTGTGATGATTTTTTCAAAAAGCTCAAGAGATCCCAAAGTCTTAAAAATAATACACATGCCAATACTTTTATTTATTTATTTAAGTAACTTTCCATATCCATGTCAAAAAAACACAAACACAAAATGCTGAAATAAAACAAAACATCTGTTTTTTCTTAAGATTAAAAAAAAAAAAATGCTTTTTTTTATCTTAAGCATCACTCAATTTTTTTGAGGAACTTAATAATGGGCCTTTATCAGCTATAATAAATCAAAATTAACAATTAATACTAAAAAATATCACTAAGTTATGTATGTATTCACTCTTTGAGCTATACCAGTTAAATAAATTATAATATTCTACTTCACTGAGAAGAAACTTATGTTGTGAATTTCTAAATTGAAAGCTGAGTCGTAAACTTCAGATTTCAAATGTAGTTCTAGCTCATTTGCTTTAGCCTTAGCAGCGTGGCTTCACTGCGGGACTGAAAAGCCCGGTCCCACCAGTATCAAAGCGTCATGTCCGACCTGTACAGGATGTTCCTGGGGACGATGCCATGGGAGGCGCTGAGCCAGGCGCTGAGCTGGGAGAAGAAGACGTAGGATCGTACAGCCAACAGCAGAGTTTTCTCTTCAATGAAACGATCGCCACTTCTATTAGAAAAAACACAGTTAAAAAGGGGGGTTGGAAGTGTGCCAGTGTGTCAGGTTAATGAGAAAATGGTCATGGGATGCGTGTCTTATTTTTTTTTCCGTTTAACAAGAATGTCCCCCCATTTGTGTGCACGTATATTTGTACGAAAGTGGGCCAATCTGTAAAGGCCAATTATCCCACTTTGCAACTCCCACATGTGCCAAAAAAAAGAAGAAATCTTTCTTTTGAAGGTTTTTATGCTGAAGAATTAATCTCTAAAAAAAACAAAAAAAAGAAAAGAGTGTTTGGTTTTTAGTCAAAAATGCTGAGGTGATCATTTTTTGTTTTTAGGGGCCGTTATCGCCAACTCCAGATCAATAACACAACTTGACAGCAACAACCTCTAACAGCAGTAATAAGTGCCCTGCCATGCCACAAAATCTGCTCTCGAACACAACATAAAGGTTGTCGCACTGCCTCCGAACTCCCCAGCTCCCAATCCAATCAAATATCCGTGGGATGCGCAGGAATAAGTCCCATCCATGCGGCACGAACGACCCAAAGGATGAGCGGCCGATTCCCCAGCGGCAGCAAACCAAATCCCACCCCTATGTCCTGCTTTAAAGTATACAGATTCAGAGCTGGCTTCAATTATTTATAGTGCCTTGCAAAAGTTTTCATATCCCAGAGACCTTTTCACAGTTTGCGACATTATAACAAACCTCACTCTATTCCACTGAGAGTTTGTGTGATAGAAACAAAGTATGAAGTGTTACGTCTACAAAGAAAATGCATAATAATACCACAAGGATTAGCATTTCAAAAGATGTAAAAAAAAAAAAAAAAAAAAAGCCATAAATATAAATAAAAGGGTCAATGACACTTCAGGCAAATTGTTGAGGACCCTTAAAAGATCAACTAAAAATAATCAGTAGTCCCATTTCAGGATTTTAGTTTTTAGTTTTCTAGACAAATTTAGCAAAAATAACTAAATTCCACTATGGAGCTTTGTTTACTCAAATAAGAGGCATAATAGACAAAGCATTACCTAAAAACAGATCCCACCTGTAAAATTAACAAACCTCAACAAAACGAGCCAAACAACCTGAAGCCCCAGCAACTCTGCTATATTTGGTGACTCTGTATCAAGTTTTCATGGAGTTTCAGGATGTAAAAGGCAGACTGGTCTAAAGACCAGCACTTTTATCACAGTTCCCCCGGTGGCTGAAAGAATGAATAGGCTAGAGGCTTGGAGATGTTGGTTAAATGATCGCAGTTACTTTTTGTTGTTGTTGTTTTTTTTTTTTTCCTAAAGCACTCTAGTGGTCCCATTTTGAAAAGGTATTGTGTACTATGTATTATATATATGTATTAGATTTTCCACCATTATAAAATAAAACTTTTTAATTAAAGTTATACTGAGTGGTTAAAAGGTTAAAAGTTGAAGAAACAGAAAAAAACAAGGTGTTGATGCAGTTAGCAGATGCACAGTATATGGGACTTTTCTTGCATAGTTCATTAACTCATTCAACTTTGTGTGTGGCTTACTGTCTTGGAACAGGCTGTAGGGTCCACCTCTCCAACAGCAAAGCATCTTGTTTGATGACTGGGTCACTTATTGGGTCACTTGGGGGACACTCATCACCATAGCAACAGTCTGGCAACAGCATGACCTCGATCATGATAGGGATGTTGTTTCTCCAAAGCAGAATCACCTCCGAACGGGTTCGCCTGGCTTGTCGGCACTGGGGGACACACAGGCAGAGGAGGAAGGTTGGCGCTTATTAGTAAATGTCAAGTTTGGGGAGGGGGAGCAGACGGGGCTTCTGGGAAATTCACTGATATCTGAAAGAAAGCGTTATGTTCAAAAAGAAGTTCCAGTTTTCCACTCAGTAATGCAACATAATGGCTATGATGGTGTGGTGCCAATACTGGATTTTTATTTATTTTTTTTAGACGTTGTATGTAGGACAGCTTTTATCTAGATTTACAACATTTTCAGTTTTGTTACAAATAAGTATTATATGTCATTGATATATTTGGGAGGCTTTAAATATGAATCCCGGAAAAAAATGAAAACAGGAAAGAAATGATTTTTAACAACATGTTTAACTGAATACGCATCACAACATCAGAGTTTTACACCCTAAGAAACATTCACATGAACAGAGTTAAGCACTCTGGCCACAGAAAACACAACATTGTCAAAACAATGCAGAGAAAAGAATGCAGATTATTCATCATTGGGGGAAAAAAAACCGAAACAACTCTTTTACTCTATTTTTAACCATCAAAGTTAATATTGTCAACTTTTCCCTCTGCAACATTGTTTAGCTTATTTCTTCTTCTTGTAAAAAATAAATGTTTGCTTGTCCCATCAAAACATTTAACAGTTTTCACTTAGTAGCTTCTTTTTTGTCTAGCCTGCACCAAATATAAAAACCACTAATGTTTTTTTAAAAAAAACATCTTGCAACAAAATAAAGAACAGTGCAAGATTGTTTTAATTTAAGAAAGAACTAAAGAAAGTGACGCAGAAAGAAAAGATGGAGAGAAAAAAGGAAAGAACAAAGGGAAGACAGACAGAAAGAGAAAAACAGAAAAAAATGAAGTAAATGACACATGGAACAAAGAAAGGAGGTAGTGATGTAAGAAGGCAGGACAGAGATAAGGAAATGCACGAGAAAAACAAAAATAAAAGAAATAAGGAAGTATGGAAGAAGAATAGATTGGTATAGAAGTATGGAATGGAGAACAAATTTTGGAAAGAATACCGTTTCTCCATAATATCCAGATCCAGAAAATACTGAAAAACAGTAGTGTGGGAAACCTTAATATATAAACAAACAGGAAGGCTTTTCAAAGGTAAAATAACCAACCAAATGTGTGACTGGTGCACGTGTGTGTGTGTGTTGTATTGGCACCTGAGGCAGTTTGTCGCTGCATTCATGCTTGTGGAGAGGAGGCATGCCTGACTGAGCCGGGGGGCAGTGCAGCCCCTCAGTCCTGCCTTTCACCGAGTACTCAGGTGTCCTTCCCTCTGTGATCAGCAAGGTCAGGAACACCAGGAACTCCTCGGCATCGTACTCGAAAAACTCCTCTGTCACGTCTAAGACAGAAGAAGAACAAAAAAGAGGTAAGCATAATCACAAAAGAAGAAAACACTGAGCAGGGAAACAGCTGGAGGAAAGCAGATAACTGTTAGCCTATTCAGCGCGTGATTCTGGGGCATTCCAAAAAAATAAAAAATAAAATAAATCCCTTAGCAATGACAGATATCCACCCGTATTTTGTTTTTGCTCAGATGGATGGGGTCATTTGACTGAACGAATCCTGTTTGGGGAAGGGCGAGGGGGAAGGCAGAGCATGACACAACTTTTCCAGTTTGTCCGCCGTAAAGGGAACATATTTAGAGGCATTGTGTCAGCTGAGCCATGGGGAGAAGAGACGCACTTCAGCTCTTCTCTTACACAGAGAGAGGGAATAAAAGGCACAAGAAGAAGCAGAACTGATAATGACTTCATTCATGCTCATCGGATGACATTCACAAACCGCATATAAGCCGAGACAACAGGACAGAATAACGGAGGGTGTGCTACACCTCCCTGCTGCTGTAACGTGGGTGGGACAGAATGAAACTTTCTGTGGTGAAGAAGGTTCTGTTCCTCCGCAACTTTGTTGGTCAGCAAATGTTTGCTTTCACAGACTGCAGCTAGAGCAACGTTTTTCAGCATGAGAAATCAAATGCTGGCTAGAATAGTTCGTACCGTGACTGTCTCTGACAGGAACTGTTTGGTTAGAGAATAATAAAAAGAAAAAAAAAACAAAGATTCTTTTCCTAATGAATTGAAGAAGCATACCCTCAGCACAACCAGGCTAAAAACACTCTTCAGTGTAGATGCAAGTGAAGATTACCCAGAGTTAGCCATTTTCAGCATGAGTAAGGCATTTCAAATGGCGTTACAGTAGCTCAGAGATATTACTGAGCTACTGTAACGGAGCTCAGCTAAAAAAATGTAAGTTTTTTTTTTTTATATAACTCAAATGACATAGCGAAAACTATGTCATCTAAGGAGTTCTGTGCAGAACATATTTACAGACAAAGAAAGTTTTCATCTTAAATTCAAAATGTATATATTTGTTGTGTAATTTTGGCTCTGTTCTCTCAGAAAATTGCCTTTTCATTTAGTCTGCAGAAAACAATTGATCAATGATTGATCAAAATTAAATGATGATCATTTCATTAATCGATTCATTACGATTAATCCGATTGTTTCTGCCCTGCATGAATGTCACTCCTTCTTAAAATTGGGTGCTCTTCGGCGAAACGCTTATAAAACCGAAGGTCAACTATGAGCGTTAACTTCTGATCAGTTCATCTGCATACATATAATAAAACCATTATAATTGATGCATAGATCCCGGGTAAATATTTTCGACAATTATAGGGACCATTTTTGCATGTCACTTCCTCCACTCCTCCAGAGGAAACTCCCTGAATCCCAGAGGAGGTCAGGTGATTCACAGCAGCACAGAAGAAAAAAAAAAAGAAGAAAATCACAGCTTTCTCTCTCTTGACAGCACACTGATGTGCAGAGGCTCCCTGCTCGTAACCTTGAAGCTTCTAAATACTTGATTCAGTGTCAACCTGAAGTAAAATGCAGATGAAAACTCTTTTTTTTTTATTAACATCCCATGTCCGCACAAGGACAGAGGTGAAGAAGACACACACATACACACACTCCATAAGAGCTGGGCTTGCTAAACCAGAAACTCCCTCAGCTGGCTCTGCAGAAGTGTGTGCGAGTATCGCTCTCAGCCAGCCAGTCACGCACATCCCTCCAAGGGAACTCCTCCTACATGACTCTGGGCTGCTGCTGCATGTGAAGAGAGACGATCCGATACAAAACGTGAAGGAAAGAGGGGATGGGGGGAGGAGGAAGACGGTGAAGGGGTCTGTTTGCCAGCTGCAGGCTAAATAAACCAGGAGGATAAGAAAAGAAAGAGAGAGAGGGGCTATATCCCGAGACAATACCTTTTTCTTCATGGGCTGAAATCATAAAGGTCTGAACAAAAGAAGCCAGCAGGAGTGCCGGATATATGACAACGGTCAACATTCAAGGTCACAGTATACATCATATTTATACACACATTAGATATAGTGTGCTCTAACACCATTATAAAAAAAACTAGTTTCATGCCCTCATGTTAGAGAAAAAGCTCCTGCTCCACAGATTCAGTTTAAAGAAACATTGTGATGGAGGCTGGGTCAAAGGAACAGGAAGTTGGTGGAGCAAGTTAGTCTGAGGGTGTTTTGAGACCGGATAGTCAGGTGGACTGGGTTTGATTGGGGACCAAAACTGCAACAAACTAACTGAAAAACCTCTTAACCTCCTTGCTTGTGGTGGCGCTGAACCAACAACTACTGAAGGAAACGACAAAAAACCTCAGAAGAAAAAATGAGCACAACCTCTTTCATAAAAGGTAAACAAAGATGGAGGTGCATGAGTGCAGAATTTCTCTTTGGCAAAAGACCACAAGCCATTTAGGTTCTTGCATTTGTTTTGGTTGTATTTGCCCAGCATGCTATAGTCCATTTCTTGCTTTTGGAGCAGTCTCTGGTCCGTTTTGCATTCACATATGAATTCAAACTGCACCAAAGTTCATTTTAATCGAAAAGACACCTAGGTTTTTAGATGAGCCAGAGTTCAATTGTGTATTTACACCTCCAAAAACAAACCGGACTTTCTAGGCAAACAAACTATAGAGTTTGATTAAGGCGGACTATACAGGACTGGTGTGAATTCGCTCTAAGAAACCTGGAGGAAGCTAAGGCTAATAGACAGCCTCTGAGGGCTGGTGGTATGCAAACCATATCCTCTGATGAAAACATACACAGAGCCTCAACTCACATGTCCACCCCGGGTGTTAGATTGCTTAGCAAGCAATACATACATCTGCTATAGGTCACATGGCAAAAATGTAACATGTACTCCCATCAACTACCAGCACATCAGTGACAAATAATACCATCAAAGGAAAATAAATTAAGAAAAGAAACATACAATGAAATGCACACATGCAGTGGTGCACAAAGGCCTACTGATGCTGGTTTTACTTAAGGGGCCCGGGACGCTCAGATCAGAGCTGTCATTCATTCAGGCATTGTGCCTGTGAAGAGCATTCCTATGTGGCCTACATACTCCCAACACAAAAGGACTGTCTCAAAATGATTTAAAGGAGAGCATGATGCAGAACAGTACAACAAAGCCAAGATGGAGGAAATCTGCATTTCTGCTTTACCCGCTACCAAGAAGTGCAATTTCTCTACACTGTTGCATTGTTGAATAAAGATTAACACTTGTAATTTATCGCAGGCTTGACGTCAGGGCAGGTTTGCTACTGCATGATTTAGTCCAAGTAATTAACCAGCTAATCACAGGTACACAACTCTGGTATTAATGCGTGTCATACATTGGGTAACATGTCAGGTTAATACTCTGGTGTCTCATTATTGGACCAGTTTTGATCTGCTACTTAGTACATCTGAGGGTTCTGAAGATCAGTCGGCTGAGCACACGTGCACGGTCGTCCATGCGCCTCCCTCTGCGTCCTTGAGCTAAAAGATCAGCGCAGAGTCATGAGGGATGAAAAAAAGGCCTGCAGGGCCGGAGCAGAGAGGTCAGCCTTGATAGCAAAACAAGCTCTTTCTTCAAAGTAAACATGCCGACATTGATATTTACATAATTCTTCCCTGCTAAGAACTACTAGATGGCAAATTTAAAAAAAAGTCTGATATGTTAGTGTTTTGGCTGTTAATGATATTTCCAGTCTTATATAATGCACTTGTGATGGTGTACAGTAAGACTGTATGATAAGATACCCACTGTATCTTTGATACCAGACAGATGGACAGATTCTTGTTGATTCATGTTAATAATGAATCTTCCTCAAAAACTGGAGTTGGTTACGGAGTTCCACACAGTCCGATGCTTGGACCACTTCTGTTTCCATATTTCCAGTGTTATTATGAGTAATAACAGGCTACGTCAATAAAATACTATATAAGCTGATCTTAAAACGTACAAAAGTTTTCCTTCTCCTGAATTTGGACTACTGTCTTTGGTTCTGAACACCATTTATTCAATTGGTCAGAGGGGAAAAACCTTGAGTTATTTCTGAAGAGTTTCAGGACATCTTTGAACTCTTACGAAGAATTTTCAAAGATTGTTTTCTGACATTAATACAATATTTCCAAAATTAGGAACATCATGTACTAATCATATTCTTGTAAGTTTTGAAGTTCCAAATGACCAAGCGCCATCTTGTTATGACAAACTAATATGCCACTAACAAAGTGCACAGAAACAGCAGCTTCCGAGAGTTTATGAAGTGTAACATATACCTTTAGGTACGCTGCTAATGGCCAACACTGTTGGAGGGCTGGCTGTTCCAAGCGCCTTTTCTTCAGATTCTCGTTTCATTCTTGAAGTTACAGTTAAGTACCATGCCTTTTATTTTCTTTTGGTAAGTACTCATTTACAACACCAGCAGTGTTTGCGTCATTTCCTGTTGTCTCAAACTCCTCTAGATCCAATTTCCTGGTTTCCAACATTGTATTTACTGGCCTGAATTTGACTTGTCTGAACATAGTTTTAATTGAGTCTGAATTAAGGCCGTTTGTTTTTATTTAAAATGCACAGTGGTGACATTTGTTGTGATCTGGCATTGTAGGAATAAAGTCAAGTGAACTAAACTGTGGGCTGTACACATACTTGTGACGAGTTCCTTGAACACGCCAGTGATTACGTTTCACTGACTGCATGTACGTGGGATATGTTTATACACTTAGTATCAGGGAGTGCTGTTGCTTTAACAGAGAAACAGATGGGAAGACAGAAGGAGGTGATCGAGTCACACACATTCAGATATGATGACCCATTAATCCCGGCACTGTGGCCACACAATCACTGCCTGTTTCTCCTCTTTCTATGGCAAAGGCTTGCTGTATTCTCCACACTTCCAAATGTTCTCATACACACTCTGGCAGCTAATTTGAATGCAGTATAAGTATCCATATGGCTACCACTCCCATCTCCCTTTGTCCTATGTTCAGCCAGCACAAAGTGCTCTTAGTTATTTGAACAGCATTATGTTTTAATAATGACTGCTATCAATATTCAACAATGATCCTTGCCTTAATGAAAAATCTGTATTAATCAGTTTTGATAATGAATGTCAGAATGACAAATTCTACGCAGACCTACAAATGGTTTGTTTCATCCCTATGACTGGCCTAAAAATATTAAGCCCTCAGATCAAAAACAAATAGGTCAAACATCACATTTTTGATGAGGCCAGACAACAGATGAATTTACAAACCGTTAGAAATCATCTAAAATCATGATCTCAAACACTTCAACATGTTTGAGATCATTGTCCCATCTGTGTTCAAATTTCAACCATCTAACCCAAACACTTTCCTCTGACGAAAGAACAAATTGTTCAGGATGTTCATAATCTAGAAACCACCATGGCTTAAGTCTGTCACAAACTGGGACATGCAGGAACACTAGGAGCATGTGTTTTAATATTACTCTGGACTACAACGGTCTAATGTTTCTGAAGAAATGGTTTCTGGTCAAACAAGAAGCAGTGAGCTGTTGATCACAATGACTAAATAAGCTCAGAAGAGTCAAATGCTTCATATTGAAAGTGGCTTATCTGCCAGCAAGCTAATACAAGTAAATGGCCTGAACTTCATAAAGTGCCGTTCTGCAAAGTATTTTAAGTGAATGAATGTCACTGACGCAATCTCTCACAAGCTATGATATTTAGGAATGAAAAAAAACAACTAAGGACAAAGTTTCAAACTTTTTGATGCGATCATTTAATTGTTTTGGAGCACAATAATTACATTTGATACAGCTGATTCTGATAAATCGTTTTTATTGATGAACACACACATACACCTTTACAGTGATGTATTTATGAACATATTAACACAATTCCATAACTCAATTTGCATTTGCTATTTCAAAATATGAACTAAAAAAAACTTAACTTCATTAACATTTTTAGGCATTTTATTGTAAAGACAAACTGGTAATAGTTGTCAAACTTTAGGTCACTGGGACATACCTCCTCAGTTTTGTTAATGTTGTAGCGTTTCTGTAATTTGTAATTGTGTTTCGTTAATGCTGTGTTTTTGTAATTGTGCTTTCTTAACGTTGTTGTGTTTTTGTAATTGTGCTTTCTTAACGTTGTTGTGTTTTTGTAATTGTGCTTTCTTAATGTTGTTGTTGTTGTTGTAATTGTGCTTTCTTAATGTTGTTGTTGTTTTTGTAATTGTGCTTTCTTAATGTTGTGTTTTTGAATTTGTTGAAGTGGTTTGCACCTCAGAGCCACCGTATAGGCCTGTGTAAGTTTAAATCAATTTGAGAACTACTACCACAGCTCGACCTGTCTTTATCTAAAGCACATATTTCTAACGGTATAATTAATTTTAACAGCAAAAAGGAAGCAATATTAAGTATTTTAGGAGTTACATTCTGATGTGCTTTGCTGTACTGTACCCAAACCAGCTGAGAAACAAGATAATGAATAACTCACCACATCAATAGATGAGCTCCACTTGAGCAGTACATTAATACTTTAACTGCTCTGGTGAGGCTTAGTCAATTTTTTCAAGATGAATAAATGATTAAACTGAGAACAAATAGCTGCAACTTATTTTCTTAGGAAAGAGTGCTTTACAGACTTAAAATGTCAACTTTGTATTGAAGATCTTTTGAGGTCTTAAGCTGATATGAATAGGACATTTGATTTCTTGGGGCGGCCTGCAGGCTTTAGATAACCAGTGAGCTGAAAGGCTGCGTATTAAAGCAATCTCCAGGCAGCAGTCTGCTGGGCTCGATGAGGTGTGTCAACCTCACACACACATACACACACACACACATTGACATCTGCTGTCTTTGAACAGAACCAAAATCTGTGAAGGTTGCTGCAAATTTGGCATTCTGACCAAACTTGGTGACAAATGATCATAATGCAACACTAAATAAAAGGTGGCCTTTTTTGGGCAGATTTCAATTCATGCCTGTATAGCAAAATCACAATTTCATAATTTGTAGTATACAGTATCCGCCTATTAGCACATTTTTCTGTGGAACTTCACTCAAAATATTCACAAAAAATTAACCTACTTTTACACAGAGCATATCTAAAACAGTCAAAAGAAAATGTGCTTAGTAAGCCGAAATACTAAGTTTAAATAAACTTGGCATGCTAACAATAGCATGCCAAGTTAACATGCTGACTTGACATGTTAAGTTAGCATGCCACTCTTGGATTGGCATGCTAACAATAGCATGCCAAGGTGCAATGTTACTTGGCATGATATTGGTTGGCACCTGGAAAGCAGCCAATCCAAGAGTGCCATTGATTTTCTCCGATTGGCTCTACCACCAAGAACAAATGTAGGAAAAACTGTGGATGTTTTGGGTTCTACTGTTGTGCCAAGACCGTTTCCACTGAGCACATTAATGCACTTTAATCTGGCGTCTGACCTATTCAAATAGACAGTTATAAGTGTTTTTAGAGGGGATCTCCAGGATTGACTCATTGTAGCTACTCAGTGGCAGTTGTGGTAATGCTAAATGTCCTTTCTACAGCCCCCAGTGAAATAAGTATGTTAAGTATATCTATTTAAATATATCTATCCCATTTTTTGCAGTGTACCGTTCCCCTGATTTCAAAGTATATGCTATAATTAAATGTTTAATACATTTTAATACCTTCCAGCAAGACAAGTTAACAACTGCTGAGTACTGTTCCTATAATGCAGCAAATGTTATCAGTGTAAAACTAAAAAAAATTGTTGAAAACACAAGCTACTTCCTAATGTGCTGACCCTGAAGAGGCTTTCTCCTTGATTGTTGTTATTCAAATCTAACTCTTTCATATGCAGGATCAAAGTTTTTCCTGAAGCACAGCCCAGACAACTAATTTACGATTCCACAGAGATGCTAAAATTCACCCCAAGGCAGGGCGTTGGACTGTTCCTCAATTGAGTTAGTCTGTAAGGGAAATGTCTCCGGAGCCTGATGGAGCCTTCTGCTATCAATTAAATGTCTCCCATTCACTGAAACATTATGGCTTCTAGAAAAGTCCATGTTCTTTACTTTGTCTTCAGCATCTTAAGCACTTTGCTACTGAGAGTTTTCTGTAGTCTTTGTTGTCTCTTTTCCATACCTAATCCTTGTTTTTTTTACTTTGTACTGAGATTATTTTTGTTCAGTTCTTATTTTATTATAGTTGTGACAAAGTTTTATATCATCTACTAGTCATATTTAGTTGTTTATAAAATATTCAACTAAACTTTCCCTCATAAGACCATGAAAGCACCTTTAAAGGTATGCAAATGCACTTAACGGCCAAGCAGGTGTAAGCATGATGAGTAAGCTTTTCTGCCACCATGTGAAATGTCTTTTTTGCTCTGTGGTCAGCTCTGCAGCAAGACAAGTGTATTTTCAGACCCCAGTCAGGGCCAACTGGACTCAAATGATGTCATCTTAGATAACTAATGCGTAACAACTCTGTATGGAACAAAAGAAGAAAAAAAAACCAAAAAAACAAGTACAGACACAAATGTCCATTCTTTGTACAAATGCAGGTACTCAGCTCACTAACATGCTCACTTCTGCAACATATTTTGCTCTGAAATCAAAGATCCGCAACCATAACGTTAGCATTCCAAACTTGTAATGGTTAGGCAACACCAGTCTAGAGGATGTTTATCAACTACAGACTAGTTTTTTTCACACCAAGTTATTGTGTGGAATATTAAGAAATGCACCAATGACTAATACTTGAGATTCTTTTTTTAGCCTTGACCTGCCAATTTAAATTTTAAATGATTAACTTTTAACCCACGTAAGTAAGTCAGTGTGTGACAGGTAAAGGCAGTGGGTCCACTTTGTACTGTGGACCCACATTTGATAAAGTTGGTAGTTTTGAATCAAACAAACAATGAAGGAATTGCTAGTATTATGTAATTTATACATCAAAATCTTTTGTCACTCACAATTATCTAAGTTTCTTTTTAACCGTAAAACTCAAAAATCATGTGCTGGTTGATGTGTTGACGGACCAAATTAGGCAGTTGTCCCTAGTTTTGGTGAATTTAATTATTAGGGACAAAATTATTATTGTTTTGTTTAGCATTCGTCTCCGTTACATAAGAAGGAAATGACCCAAATCTGAACCATTGTTAACTTTTAGAGTTTTATGTTTTCAGAGAAGTACTGCTGTCAAAGATTAGCTTGTTCCCCAAACTGATGTTGAGAAACTGACAGATACAATCTGTCAGGAATCTGACAAGACCACAAACATGTCTCTTTAGAAAGTTTTAGCTTCTGTTGTCAGCTACAGTCCTACGACTACGAGAGCTTTGTGTTCTGAACTTAATGTGTTGGAAAATGTGTTCAGACAGGCGAGCAATCCCCTCTAGATTGGATAACTGGATTTATGTTAATTAGGTAGATCTGATCCTTTTTATACATTAAGCAGATGGTCGTCAGCGAATAAGGCTTGAGCTAGTTACAAAGGCATGATGTTCCTGCAGCTCAAGATGATGCCAGAAAAATTGCTAGAGTGAGTTTTCTTCAGCTGTATGAAGCACATTCCATGATATATTGCTACACACTGCCTATCAGCTGGCTTAACAATACATGCTAAATTTTTTTCCTTTGTTAAACAACACAAATTTGCCTGTCTGGAATTAGAGCTAGGATTTGAAAAAGTCTTTAAAATTTAACAGGCTTTATTTCTTACATTTACTTATGAATGTGTGTTAGGGCTAAACAATATTACAAAAGAAATTGCAATTGTGATATGAAGGTCAACAACGGACGGCTGACCAGGAAAGAAGGGGCGGAAGAACAAGTGTTACCACGGCAACAGGAACGATGTGTTCAAACATTTCTGTCAGGATGATTGAAGCATGTCTGCGTGTGGGAACGAGCTCTCCTTTGTAGAATTTGTTTGTGGATGTGACAAGAGTTTCAACTTGACGTTCTTGCAAGACAATTGAATCTCCTGCTTGTGGATGCGAGTGGGCAGTAATGTGTACGCCGTCGCTACACCAGTCTGTTCCATACCATGTCTTCGCTCTGTGCACAATTAATGGTCTGTTCATACGTTTACGCAACCATGCCCGTCGTGTGTGTCTTGAGTGGCATCTGTGTGTTCATAGCACTCTTTGTTACAACGCTGCTTTTGTTCTCGGTCTCGGGTAGAGCAAGGGAGAAGTTTGCTGGTAACTTTAAAACACGAGGAGAAGGTCAGCTGGGGTTTTCGGTCACCTTTCCTGTTATTGTCTGCCTTGTTGTTATGGTACTTCTACTGGAAATGATGGTAAAGTTTGCCAGGAAAACAGTTTCTGCCAGAGACCGTAGGGGTTGGTAATGAGCAATAGATTGTAAACTTACTGTGTCAACAACGACTCAACAAGTGTTTAAAAGAGCCACGTAAAATTTTTATTTCCCCTCTCATGGGTAGTGAAATGCTATTTCAAAACTTTGAACTCTGTGACACACGTGTGTGTGTGTCCCACACCCCCATTTTTAAAACACAAAGGGAGCTGATTCAGAGCACACATAGCAACAAGCCCTGATTGGATGAGGGGATGATACAGTTCCAGCTGAGGAGAACCCCTCTTCTGTTTCAGCTTTCATTAAACTCCCAATAGAAGCAGAAAAACACTCGACCCAGACTGTCACACCACCCTGACCCCTCTTGCACTCCTATTGTCTTAAGTGAAAAACTGAACAGTTGTTTATCAGCTGAGAAATTCACATTTACTGAAGTCAAAAAAGCTCTAAAGCTTTTAAGAGAATTGTTTAAATAAAAAAAAAAAAAAAAAAAGGAACCCTAGGGGAGCTTGAATATATCAAAACCTATTTATGAAGTAGAGCTTCTTAGTTGAGTCATGTTTCCTGACCCCATGTCTACGCATCCCATTACAATTGTTTGTGGATATAAACCAGGGCTGCAGAGTGTGACTAATTTGTGATCAAAAATGTGTGAAGTGCGACAGTTTTTTTTTCTTCTTTTGCCCGGTTGCACTAGTGCAGTTAGCAGTTTGCACGTCTTTTTCTGCTCAAAGACAGAAGTATTGTTCTTATAGTCACAGTTGAATTCATCAAATACTGGAATCAGACAATTATTCCCTAATTTACTTTGATCGATGATCCACAGGTCAAATCTTGAGCAATGGATCCATTTGTTTTTTAAGTTTTTAAATAAGGCAACTCACACTATTTTTGCCAGATTACAAATGCCTAAATTAACAGAACACATTGTAATGAAATAAAGTTATAGCATAGTTATGTTATGATAAGGAAATTTTGTTGTAATTTCTTAATTTTCTGCTCTATTCCAATACTATATCAATTTATTGATTTGCTTCGCAAAACTGCCAATAACAGCTTTTTCTACAGACACAGTTTAGAGACCATCTACTGTCTAGCGTTCGCTTAAGCGAACTGATGCTGGAGTTTATCAAGCAATCCTCGGTTTGTTTTCCCCCAATAAGACAATGCCACTCAAACTTTCACAATAAGCCCTGAAACATGCTCTGAACATCCAATCTTACATTTTGAAGTTCTTGGCTTGTCTCTGCTGCAATTAGCTGAAATATTTTACATAATAACCATAATGCAAAATTTCAATTATGATGCAGTTGTGGTAAAATGTCAACAGATCTCTCTTGCGGTAATGCTTTACACTAAAACTGCTGCAAAAGTTTTCATTTAAAGATAGAAATTATTCACACTTTCTACAGCTTTTGCTTTATGTAACATTTCGTAACGTCACAGGGTTTAAATTTGTCGATTTGAAACTCGCGCTCATTGCATAAAATTCACAATGCCTTCTCAGAATTATTCAAGCTCCACATGATGAAAGCAACAGTAACAATGGCAGTTTGTCAGGGTTAGGCAACAGCGTTATACCAGACTGCAGGATTTTCCCCCCCAACACAACAGCAGATTTCAGGCATTAGCAGGCATGTGAACACAAAGTCCGATAAACTCGGCTGAAATGGACTTTCTGATCCGATGGCAGGAGACGTGTCGACTAGCTACTGAAACTCCCCCTGGTCCTGCTGTACAACTCTGGTTTAAGGAGGGAGATACGGTTTCCTCTCTTCATCTTCAACAACCATAGCAACTGTAGTCCTTGAGTAGGGTACTTAAATTCCTGATTATTCAAATGAGTCACTCCGAGGCTAAACACTCCAGCCTGGTTTCAGTGTTCGGCTTCCAGGTGCAACATAAAGCAAAGGAATTTTCAGAAGATAAGGACTATGTCTGATAAAATGTTCCCAAAACGAAAGTCGGGCCTAACCCTGGGGCAAGGGCCAGTATGGTAATAGAGGCCAGGGGGGCGCTACAATATACAACACTGACTAGCAAGGTTCGCCTGTCCTCCCCTCTCATCTATCCTGAAATACTGGTAACATTATCTTCAAAGCATTGGTATGCCTTCCACTTTGCTTCCTTTTATCTCTTGTCATATACATTTCAAACCCCCCACCCATAACAAAAACCCTTGTTATTCAGCAGAGAGCAGTCCTTTGCAAAGTCAGACTAATGCAAGTTATATAACAGAAACTACAACGGAGAGTGGCGTAAGGAAGGGAGTACTTGACAAGATGGGTCACATGGGAATTGTTGAGCCCCAGATTATTAAAAAAAGAAAACAAAAAAAGGTAAACATTAGTATTGAAACATGTAAACCAGCACACATAGGAAGAGGAGGCTATTTTAAAAGTGGCTGAGTGCTGGTGACTGCAGTACAGTGGGGCAGTAGGACAACCCCTCTCTGTAATCAGAGCCACCCTCTCATGCGAGTGCCTTTGACCCATCCACAGCTGCAGCTGCCAACTTCTTGCAAGGGGAGTCGGACCTGAGCAACCCGAGCAGCACCGGCTTCAAAACGTTGAGTGAAAAAGTGTCAGCTGTGTCAGATTCAAGATGGATTTAATGCAGCGAGACGTTGAGAATTAGAGCACTGGTTTCTATACTTGAAAACCCCCTTAGTATTTTTGGGTGCTTTTATAGAACTTTAAAAAAAGAAAAAAAACCCAGAAATGTAACCCAATGTGTTTTAAACAACAATGCTTCCATATATTATCATTATTCTCTTTTTGATGTAAAAAGCTTGTCTGTAGGAACTACCGTTGAAAACTAGCCTTTACTGCTAACTTGTTCCTGTTAAAATAAACAACTGTATCCAATTTTTAGATTGCTATGACATACAAAATCAATAACCCAAAATGAAAACTCTGACACTGCATAAGCACAGATAAGTTGCATAGATAACTGTATTAGTTGTTGGCAAGTAAAGAAAACTAAGGGATTTTCAGCATCAGCGAGGTCACAGGAAGTACTAAAAGCACCAGAATCTTCTAGAGAGGAAACCATCTTCGTGTCATCTGTTCATTCAGGCTGCTACCATAGGGAGTTAGGCATCAGCAGATAACAGGAAGCTGAACATATTGCGTCAACATTGCTCCATTTCATCCCCTTCAATTAGTCAATTCTTTCTGTCTCTCAACCTGTTTTTGCATAAAGTTGTACAAGATCTAAGTCTGAAATTAGGTGCTAAAACGTCACCTTTTCCATAAGCTAGTGGGTTTTACTGTATTTGTAGATTTTCAGAGCTACAGATGAAAACAACTAATACTTTAGGTTGTCTTTTAAGGAAATAGTAATTTTATTTCACTAAAAAGATGTTGTGGTTGTCATTTATTTATCCAAAAGACGTTTATATTATGTACACTATGAGCAGGCCAGAGCTTTGCAATAATCACAGACTGGACTTTGGCCACGTAATCAAATCACTCAATCCATGCTTGTCTAAACATAACAAAAGCTAATCTACACGAGGGCTGAAACTAATAATTATTTCAGTAATGGATTATTCTGAATCGATTCATCAGATCAAAAATCGGCACATTCTGGAGGTGAGGTTATTAAACTACCTGATTAACTATTAGGACTGGTTGTTGGAACAAACAAGATAAAACGAGACATTGGAGAGAAGGAAAGGGATAGATGTGATGAGTGTGAAATTAACTTAACCCCACATTGCTGTTAATAAGCAATGTGCTTAACGCCTCTACAATGTGCCCCGAAGGAGCTCTCTGTTAACTCAGAGTGTGTGTGTGTGTGTGTGTGCGCGTGTGTGGGTGTTTGCGTTTGTGGTTAATCACCACCAACAATAGTTTGCGCCACAGATGTACTGCTTTAGTCGATTGATTTTTCCTACCACCATATCTTTCTTTACAGGAACATTTGAATTTTATTTTCAGATTTGAAGAATGAGTTAGCGCAAAACCTCTACGTCCCTCTACTAATATGGAGCATAGGCACAGATGAGAGATTTGTGTGAGCCTGATTAAAAAGCCGCTTGCGTAACAGCCTGTGTGCTGAAAGATGTGTGGCGTGTCTGGTAGAAGACCTTCAAACCTGAAAGAATTCAACCGTTTTCATAGTCGATCTTCTGTCGTGTCTATTTTAAGCTTGTAGTGAAATACCTGCAATGGATGCTTTAAAATTATTATTTATGCAAAACACTGTTGAAAGCTTGTAAAAGAAAAAGATAAAATATAAAAATGTGCTTGTATTAATAGCCATTATTCATTTCCATGCTATTTCCATGTTTTGGCTTGGGGTTGGTATTAGTTTGGTCATGTGACTGTCAGTGATGCAACGCAGCGTTTGGGGATGTTTAACTGAAGCAGAGAGGCAACGTCATTGCTGTGTAGGGCTGGGCAATATGGCTTAAAAGTAAAATTACAACTTTATTCATACCAAATTCGATTTCTGATTTTAATCCATTTTCTTCTTGCTTTCTTTTCTTAAAAAGACATTAAGAATTACTGAAAATGTTTTCAAAAACTGGCTTTTATTTCAATAATTCCTTTTGTAAGTTGACCTGAACTCAAAGTCCAAATAATTAAAAAATGTAAAACACACTTGTCAAACAGGGCTGATATTAGGCCTGTCGATTGTCAATTGGTTGCATGATAAATTAAAAAAAGCTCAATAATTTCCGTCTGTATGATTTATCACTTCTCTTTTCTTCTCTCTCTTTTTACCAAAAATTAATTAAGTCTGGTAATTTGGTCTCAACTAGCTCCTTTTTTGATGGACAATTTTGTTTTTAGACTTCATAATTGATTTTATTTGTTGTTTCTGTTGTTTTGTTTATATATTTTGGATATTTAAAATGTCTCACAATTCCAGTGTTAAATATTCAGTAGAATCTAAAGTTTATTGAGGTTTGAGAATGTGTTCCTGTATTAATATGACATTACCGTCATACTAGAAAATGGTCTCAGAATGGCAATGACTTCTGGGACAATTTATGTCCAGCAAAATTGGTTATTGTGACAGGCCTAAGTGGAAATTATTCCTGAGTGAAATTTAATTCTATTAAGTGAAGGAATCCATCTTCAGGATTAATGAGAGGTTTAGAAATACAGTCAAAGGGAGGAACAAAGACTGGCATGAGCCATTTAAAGAAAAAAACAAAACAAAAAAAAAAGAGTTTTCTATAATCGTATGGCGGCTCCTCAGTTTTGTTTCTTTTAAAAATAATCCTGAATCCTAGTTAAACTGCAGAGTTGTCAATAACCAACTCCTCTCTTACACAAAGTGGGAATTCACCCTTTGAACCAAATCACGTATCTGGGTGCGGCTTTAATAGAAAGTCGGCCTAGAGGATCGATGCTGGACAAATTTGTCACGTAGCAATTTTGATCCTCTTGTTTTGGATATGGAAAGTTAATCCAGCTGAGCTGTGGTTCTTACAGCTGTTGTGTAGATATTATCTGTGGTGGAGGTGTGAAGTGCTGAGCTGTAACGGCAGCTGAGGCCTCTTTGATGCGACACAGAGGAGATGCAAAATAAAAGGGGAGGGGACAGAGGTGGAAACTGTAAAACCAGGAAATCATCAATAGTTTGCGGGGAAAACTGACATATTTGTTAAATATGCATCTATATCCCTGAACATCACGAAGTCCAAATGTCCAAACAATTTACAAGCTTGAGCGCCTGTATTGCTATCTACAGTGTGCTTTCAGATTAAACTGTACAAGGCCTCCAGAATTTACAGCTTAACGACAATCTTGTTATGTCACATCAAGGATTAAAAGTACGAGTGGGAGGATGGATGGAGCTCAGAGGATACCTGCACCTGATTATTCATGGAGATGTAGAACCTACATACGGAATGCATAGCTTGCTAACTCTTAAAGCTCTAAGAAAAGATAAGCTTGACCTCATCTATTTACATTTTTTTAATGCTCAATGAAAAAAACAACAACAAAAAAAAAACAAAAAAAAAACAGGCGGCTATCAAAAGATGTCAAACCTGGTCAAAAATAAAGACACACAAAAAAGACTGAAAAGCAGACATGATCCCCACCAAGAAAATTCCCCAAGCACAGATGGCTCTTCCTGTTCCTGCGGGGTTCACTGCTGGTTGGTTGGGAGGAGCCATGGGGGTGTGGGGAGGATGTAAAAAGGCGATTACATCACTCGGTGCATTTTTGGCAGAAGAAATACGACCCAACAGTCTGGGACCAAGTCTGGGCCGTACTATTTCCGCATCCATAACAGTAAGCGGTAATAATAAATAGCTGCAGTGCTCCTATCATAATTTCAGTGACCTTTAAGAAACCGCTCTGGCATCACTGTACCAAGACGACTGGGTGCCAAACCACATCCAGCTGGAAAAGGGACCTACTTAAAGTCAAGCTTCTCAGGACTGCTTAGTCGGCTGGTTTTTTTACCGCGAGAGGCAGGTCTGATTCTGCCCCTGTAATTGCTGTGATTAGAACTAAAAGGGACAGCGTGAACAGAGGGGTCGATGACTGTTATAACATGCAGATGGGATCCAACTGTGATCGGAGCGGAGCGGAAGGGAACACCTGTTGTGGCCGAGAAGAGGCAAACACAATGGAAGGAGACTGGTCAGGTGGAAAAGAGCTAAAATAAAATTGGCCATCTGCTCCGTGTTATGCAGTACCTTCCAAAGTATTCATAGCCTTCAATCATGTCAGCATTCGGCACTCATCAAGATATTTTTATTGGGATTTTTACACGGGAGACCAAAACAAAGCAGTGTGTAATGGTAAGGGGAAATGATGGGATACTTTGAAAAGTGTGTGGAGCGTTCCTATTTAATCCCACCGGAGACACCTTCGTTAGATACTGGAACCACCTAAGCTAACTCCTTTCAGTGCAACAGACGAAGATCCTTTCAACCGCTTGTATCCAGGGTCCTGTTCTTCTTGTCAGGATGCAGATCTGGACCACTTTTTTCCACAGACAGGACAAAAGCCTCACTGATCCTCCTGAATCCTAAGCTCAACCACAAGTCCCACCAACAATTATGAAAATTATTTATGTTCATCCATCACAAAAATACAACAGGAAGAATTTGAGGTAATGTGACAAAATATGAACAAGTTCAAAAGGTGGGGATACTTTTGGTAGTCACTGTGTGTACTTCTCATCAAAGTGAAACAACTTTTACATGTGAGCAGTAGAGACATATGCATCTCGGTTAGGGAGGGTGAGTGGATTTGAGAACTTTACAACAGGAAGCACTGCTATACAAATAAAGTTAGATAGCAGAAACAGAAACTGAGGCATGCCAGCTGACTGATTCTCCAACGTGATTCGTGATATCACCTCCGTGTATAGGTTTAAAGCATGACATAATAACACATCAGAAACAAGTCATGATTAATGCAGATGACAAATCATCAGTTGTTAGCGGCACATTTCCCAGCCATGGATGTCTGTGTTGGTGAAGGACCACAGCCGAGCACAAACAGCCTGTTTTATGTTGTAAACTGTTCCGGAGTGGTTTTGAATCGTGCTACGTGCGGGAACGGCGCACCAAAAATATTTCTTTTTAAATACAAGTAAAGCCCGATTTAGACTCACTTTAGCTAAAACGAACAAATAAAATAAAATGTGTCAAAACAAAATACCACGAGGCATGTTTTCTCCAACTGGTGGAAAACGGGACCAGAAGTTTTCTATAGCTGCTCTTTATGAGACTTGTAAAAGCTGCCAGTGGATGGTTCAGCAGTACAGCAGCGATCTGTTGCACACTTACTCAGTGCCAGAATCACTTTCTCCACACACACACACACACACACACACGTTTGCGCAGCTATCTTTGCGGGGACTTTCCATTGACTTCCATTCATTTCTACAGCCTAAACCTTACCCTTATCCTAACCCTAACCATTACATACCTAACCCTAACCAAAACTCAATTCACACCTTAGTCCTAAACCTGACCCCTGACCCAAAAACAGTGTTTCCCCTTGTGGGGACCAGGCTTCAGTCCCCACAAGGAGCAGTGGGTCCCCA